>CM055127.1:448913687-449076187 GCA_029206835.1 Rana muscosa | reverse complement strand
ATACATTATTATCTCCAACAAAAGTCTACATTTGACTTTTGTCGAATGGAGTTGGGCCACTGGCTGAGCAAATTTCAGCATGTGGCCAGCTTTGAATGTATGGCCAACATGAGAGTGCTCATTGGCTGCTCTGAGTGTGAGGATTGAATTGTAGGTACAGGTGGTCCCCTAGTTACAAACAGTTGGAAAGACAACAGGAAGTGAGAGTAAAGCCTCGTACACACGACTGAGTTTCTCGGCAAGAACCAGCAAGAAACTTGCTGGCAGAGATGTCTTGCCGAGAAACTCATTCGTGTGTATGGTTTCTCGTCAAGAAAACCGACAAGTAATCTCGACGAGAAAATAGAGAACCTGCTCTCTATTTTCTCGTCGAGATTCTCGTCGGCATGTTTCTCGACGAGAAAAGTGAGTGTGTGTACACTTACCTGTCCTCCCGGAAGCCCGCGCATGTTCGAAATGAATTCGACGCATGCGCGGTAGCTTCCTAGGCATAGGTAGGGTATACCAAGATGGCGGCGACGGCATCGAATGTGACGAGCGCATGCTCGTCGTAGTCGATGACGTCACTGCGTACGCTCCATTCAAAGAACCGCGGGTTCTTTGAATCGAGCGTGTGTACACTTGGCCGGGACAAGTTTCTTGTCCAAGAATCTCGTCGAAAAAAAACGACATGTTTTTTTCGACGAGAATCTCGGCCGTGTGTACGAGGCTGAAATCTACCCCTAGGAGGCGAAATTCACTCCTTAAAGAGTTATTATGGGAAAAAAGGTGTCTCCTCCACTGATGCTTTATCACCAACCCTTGTTTCCACAACAACCTAAAATTTTCAAAATCCAATTGTCTTTGGACAGAAAGTGAGGTGAAATGTTCTGAGCGGGTGCACAGACAGCAAAACAAATGTTACAGGGGTGATGACCCTTCCCCATTCTATCCAAAAAGCTTAAAAATAATTATTTTGGCTGGAGCTACACTTAAAAAATTTTTTTTACCTGTTCCAACTTACAAACAGATTCAACTTAAGAACAAACCTACAGACCCTATCTTGTTTGTAACCCAGGGACCGCCTGTATCGGTCTTCCCATGGCAGATTTTCCATCATTCTTCATCTTGCTGGGCTGGTGAATTTTATGAAGAGAAAGGAATAACAGAGTAGTGCCCCCATAGCAAGCCACTTGCTATGGGGGCACTTGTGTATGCTCGCTCCTGAGCCCAAATCTGTGTGTTCATACGACGCACAGAACGAGGCATGGACCAGCTCCCTCCTCACTGGCTGTAACTGACAGTCTCCCAGCCAATGTGGAGGCATTTAGCTGGGACAGCAGCCGCTCTCATGCTAACTGCTGGATTGTGATCAGGCTCAGGTAAGTTTTGGAGGGGGGCTGCGGGGAAAGCTGCATACTGAAGGCTTTTTTACCTTCATGCATAGAAAACCTTCTGGCTTTACAATCGCTAAACCTAAAGAACACAAATCTTTTATATATTATAGCTTACTAGTCCCTAGATTTTATGACTGCATTATTTCAAAATTTTAAGGCTATCTTCCTTTATTTTCACCCATTGATCCTGCCAGTAATGTACTTCCTGTACTAGGTTGACAATGTTTGCTCATCTATTGAATTTATGGAGAAGCAGCATTGTCACCCTAGGACAGAAAGTCTCATCTCCATAACATTGGGGGAGGTGTTCTGTAGACCACAGAGCTGAACTGAGCAGGGCTGAAAGCACTACATGTGATGAGCCTGCTGAATTTCTGGCAGTATCAACAGGTATTTTCATACCTCTCCCTTTCCTTATCCCCATTACACAGGGGGAGGAATTCTGTCATTCAAAGAGCTGAACTAAGCAGGGCTGATAAGTGTTTGAGCTTTCAGTGTAGCATTGCCAGCTCACTACAGGAAGTTAAGAGTTTATTAGATTTCTGGTAGAATTAAAGGGTATTTTTTACACATCTAACGGAAATAATACATCTCTTTCAATGATATAGTTGTAGCACCCTTCCAGTTAGGTTGCTAGCAGGTTAGGTAAATGTAGTTCTTATGGCTCTTGTGTAATCAGTTGAAGCAGCTTGTGATTACTTTGTGCTGCCCTGGGCGCTGCAGGTGTGATTGCTTCCCCCTGTCTTCTGGAGGCTTCCAGAATGTAGTCGGTGGGAGAGTCAAATGAGCGGCCTAAATATATGTGGCTCTAGTCGATCCCTGGGGGAGGATGCCCAGATAGTGGCTGGGAGAGTGTATAAATAGTTTGGAGCCTTAGACAGCAAGGTTCTTTTCCCGTAGGAGAGGTCCCAAGCCAGAAGAGCTGTAGCCCTTCTAGGCAGCTCAGGTGAAGGTTCTTGTGCTCATTGAGGTCCCAGCTGTGCACAGCTGGGGGACCTAACCTGCTGCAAATTCCATAAAGCTAAGCTAGGGGATCCGGCCTGGAAGATTCACTGAGGAAATTGTCTGCCTTAGTCTGTAGGGAGGCATCCAAGTACAGACCTGAGTGAAGGATCCTAGAGACTGTTGCTGCTGTTAACCCCTGGTGCACTAATATTAAGGCTTGCCTGGCCTGAAACAATGGTGTCCCAGTGCTGTCCATTCTCTGTCCCTTTTGCTGACGGGACTGTTTAGCAGACATGTGCACTGCCGAAAAATTATTTAGTTTTCGTTGCATTTTTCAAACATTCGGAATTTCAAATTTTCGAATTTGGAATTTTTGAATCTCCGATTTTCTAATTTTGAATGTCTTAATTTCGAGTTTTTCAAATCTCCGAAAATGTAAATATTCTGAAATTCAAATTTTCGAAATTTTGGAATTCTCAAATTTACGAAATTCGGAAATGTAAGAATTTGAAAATTTCTGAATTAACTAATTTTGTCAAAATTCAGCTTCCCTAATCCCCATCTAAGTTAAGCTGCAATAAACTTTGAAAAAAGCAACCCCCTGGACTGTTTACTGAGCCAGAGAAGGGGATGTTGCTGTTTGCCTGGCTGCCACTTCACTTGTGGGAAAGAACCTAGGACAAAATCGGCAGCCCTTGCGTGGGTTGACGCTACATATTTAACCACTTGCGGACCTCCCAACGTAGATATACTGTGGCAGGGTGGCCGCTCTGCACAAGATCACGTACCTAGTATGTGATCTGACACTTCGGGTCTGTGGCCCGCTCCCGCTGTGATTATGTCCGCTGTCACCCGCCGATCCTTCGGTACAGAGGGCGAATGGTGATCTGCCTATGTAAACCGGGCAGATCGCCGTTCTGTCAGCACCGATCCATGCCTTCCCCTAGTACAAGCACCCCCCCCCCACTGTAAGAAAATACCGGCTAGGTACACGGTTAACCCTTTGATCGCCCCTGATCTTGACCCCCCCTTCCCAGCCAGTGTCATTGGTACAGTGACAGTGCATATTCTTTAGCACTGATCATTGTATTGGTGTTGCTGGTCCCCAAAAAGTGTCAGTGTCCGATTCCTCTGCCGCAATATCGCAGTCCTGCTATAAGTTGATCACCGCCATTACTAGTAAAAAAATGTTTTTTCAAATATCCCATAGTTTGTACACATTTATAACCTTTTGTGCAAACCAATATTTATTTATTGGGATTATTCTCCCTTCGCCTTTCAGGACAGCACCTTGGAGAGAGCGTAGCTCCACCCCTCCACAGGAAACACTGTGTGATAACGCCCCTTTAAAAGCAGCTGCTTCCACCATGTCATCAGTTTGTGTTTCCTCCGCCATGGAAGCACTGCTTGGTGAACCGGATGGGCTGCGCTCTCTCTAAGGAGGGGGTTTTGGCAGTACATTTTTTGTTTATTCCAGCTCTTTCCCGCATGAGAGGGGGGTGCTCTGGTGTCCCTTCCACCGGCTCACAGGAGTAAGGATCTATCAGAGGTCATCCGCTCAGAGTGCTCGGGGGGCCACGGTGTGCTCATTGTGAACGTCCATGCCAGGTCTTAGCATGTCGGCGGGGCGGAGACTTCCAGCGGGGCGTAGCATCAATTGCTTCCGGCTGCTGGAACGCAGGATGAAGGGGCGGGTCTTCTGGCCGGGACTTCCTTCCTTCTGCTCTATCACAGCAGAAGGAGACATTTAAAGCCCACAGGCGGCTGCTGCGGCGTTAGCGATGGAGGAGGCTGAATCGTCGGCAGCTATGGCAGATGCAGGCGGCCAGGCCCAGGTAGGAGAGGTGCAGTGGCGCCTCTATCCTTTTCTGTTTCACTGGGTGTTTTTTTTCTATGTGTGATAGAACCTGCAGCGGTCTGCTACAGTGACACTTTCTAATAGCAGTTCAGCATGGAGGGAGACTCTGGGGCACTTTGGGCTCTGTGTTCTCTCCGTCTTCAGTTATGTATCGCCCTAAAAGGGGGATCTGGGGGTTTGTTTTACTGTTTTTGCAGAAAGCCATCGCCAAGTCAGAGAGAACAGGAAGAAAATGCCCTTCATGCAAAAAACACATTAAGGGACTCTTGGGCCAAACCGCTGTGCAGATCCTGAAACAAGGCCAGAGTTCCATCCAGGAACAGAGCTCCCAGTCCATTCTTCCTCCAACCACTTCCAGACCAATTGAAAGTGAGTCAGAGGAAGAGAAGGAAAGTATCCCCCCCCCTCAACCATTGATTGTGAGGATGAGAAGGAGGAGACTAGATCTAGATACAAACTAACGCTTAAAGAGGTGGACGACCTACTTAAGGCAGTCTATACCAACTTGGAGATTTAAGAAGAGAAAACCAGGCTATCATTAGATGATGAAATGTATCAGGGGGGCTGGAGGAGGCTAGACAATCTATCCTGTCCACAAAGTTCTGACCGATAAAATTAAAATTAAAAAGGAATGGAAGGATCCAGAAAATAGTGTTTTTTGTTTTTTTTCTGGAGCCCTCCTACAGAAGGTTTCCTTTCGAGGAGGACGAAGCGTTAGTTTGGTATAAAAAAACAAACATTGATGCCGCCTTTTCACAAGTGTCTAGACGAACTGACCTGGCATTTGAGGATATGGGCGTACTTAAGGACGCCATGGACAAGAGAGGGGATGGGCTATTAAAGTTTGGGACTCAGCCTTCTCTAACCTCAAGCTGGCAATGGCCGCTACAGTTGTAGCTAGAAACATGGAGTGTTGGCTAGAACAACTTTAAAGGTCATGTGGTAGCAGGCACCTCTAGGAAAGATTTGTTAGAGTCCTTCCCTACCCTTCTGAGAGCGGTCAAATACATGGCGGCTGCCTCAGCGGAATCCATTTAGGATGTCAGCCAGATCCTCAGCGCTAGCTAACTCAGCCAGGAGGGCCCTTTGGCTGAAAACCTGGTATGGGGATTCTGCATCAAAGGTGAAGTTGTGCAGAATTCCTTTTACAGGAAACCTGATGTTTGGGCCAGAATTGGAGACGGTCCTTGATAGGACCGCGGATAAAAAAGCTTTTCCACAGAAAATGAAAGTGGTGCAGCAAAGGAAGAATTTTCTTCCTTTTCAGCAAACCAATAAAGAAAGGAACCAAACGCAGAAAAGGCCCTGGAACCCTCAGAGGGAGAGGCAGAGGAGGGGTGCTATTTAGACCTCCCCGAGCAAACCCCCAAAAAAGCAATGACCATCTCCCAGTAGGCGGGAAGTTACAGGACTTCCTGCCGGCTTGGGGAAAAAGCAGCAAAAAGTCAGTTTGTTCTGAATTTTTAATCAATTGGGGATATCGACTCAAATTTTTCATACGCCTCCAAGTCGGTTTTACATTACAAACCTTCCAAGGGATCAGGAGAAGCCCTGACTATGAAGTCTCCTTTTAGGAGAATTGATGCAACAGGGTGTCATTTCCCAAGTCCCGAAAAATCAGGAGGGGAAGGGTTTTTACTCCCACATCTTTCTGGTCAAAAAAACATCAGGAAAACTTTGTCTGATTCTCAATTTGAAAATTCTGAACCAGTCCATAAAAGTACAAAAAATTCCAGATGGATACAATATTCTCCGTGAGGAATTTACTCACCCCAGATGCTACATGGCATCTATCGACCGGAGGGATGCCTATCTACATATACCAATCACACCCTCATCACAGAAATTCCTGCGACTAGCAGTAAATCTGGGGGGGGGTGGGGGGATTTGGCATCTGCAGTTCAGGGCTGCACCCTTCGGCCTTTCCTCCTCTCCCAGAGTATTCACAAAAGTGATGGCAGAAGCTTTGGAGTCCTAGACTGAAGGGGATTCCAACAGTACCTTGGACGACTTACTACTGTTCACTGCCTCAAAAGATCAAGTAGAGGTCAATCTGCAAGTAACCCAAGCACATCTAAAAGGTTTGGGTTGGCTTCTGAACCTTCAGAAATCAGATCTGGTACCGACTCAATGAGTAATGTTTCTGGGGTACGAAATGGATTCAATAGAACAAAGAGTCTTCCTCCCTCAGGAGAAGGTGGAGAAAATGCAGTTGGCTCTGAAAAAACTTCAAACCAACACAGAGGTTTCTGTAAGGCAAGCTATGACTGTTCTAGGCCTGTTGACAACAGCAATCCCCTCAGTACAGTGGGCCAGGCTTCATGCTCGACCTCTGCAGGCAGACATTCTACTGAATTGGTCATACCAGGAACCTCTGAAAAAGAAGTTCAGCATAGGGACAAGAGCAAAAAGATCACTTTGGTGGAGAGATCAGAAAAAACACCTCAAAAGGACTTCCATGGACTTTTCCGGTAACTCTGAGGTTAACAGATAAGAGCGCATGGGTGGGGCGCTCATCTAGAGGAACAGACGACTCAGGGGGTTTGGTCCAAGCCAGAGGCAAGAAGGTCCTCAAATTGGAGGGAATTAGTCTATCCACCTAAGCCTCCTTTCCTTCAAACAGGTTCTAGAGGAACAGCATGTCCAGGTGTTGTCGGGCAACATGACGGCGGTATTATACCTAAACAAAGCAGGGGGACACAAGGAGCAAGACCCTGATGAAACTAGCTCATCAAATCCTGAGCTGGGCAGAGAACAATTTGGCCTCTGTCCGCAGTCCATCGGAAAGGCACAGAAAACACCCTAGCAGATCTCCTCAGCAGGAGGGAAATAAGAGAAGCGGCGCGGTCTCTAAACCAGGAGTTATCCGAGATGATCTCTGAAAGTTGGGGTTTTCCTCAGGTGGACCTCTTTGAAGAGAGAAGAAGGCCGATGTTTTTGCATTTCTTTGGTTTGCAGAGGCAGGATCAAAACGCAGGTGGTTGCTTTATCAGTTTTTTTTATTTTTATTTTTTTGGGGGGGGGGGAACCCTGTCAAGGGAACCCTTGATAGTCAGTCAGGTTCTTTAGGGCTATGGCAAAAATTAGGCCTAGACCTCTTCTTGGTTTTACAGGCAGTGGTCCCATCCTGAAGTAAGTTCTCGGTTATCATCTCCAAGGTGCTGTCCTGAAAGGCAAAGGGAGAAAACCTTAGTTGGACTGACTGGTGACGGTATTTCTACGAGCCATTCAGGACAGCAGCCTACTTCCCTCCCTAGGTTATCATATGTAAAGTATAATCGTTGGGTTGGGTTTGGTAATTGTCTGCTTATATCTTCCAGCATGTCCGAGGAATTCTCGGTAACAACTGATGGCATGGTGGAAGCAGTTGCTTTTAAAAGGGAGTTATTACGCAGTGTTTCCTGTGAAGAGGTGGCGCTACACTCTCTCCAAGGTGCTGTCCTGAAAGGCTCGTAGAAATACCATCACCGGTAAGTCTAACTAAGGTTTTTGTTTTACCAAAAATATGTAGCAGAATACATTTTGGCCTAAATCTTATGAAGAAATGTTATTTTTTTTCAATTTTTGTTATTGGGTATGCTTTATAGCAGAAAGTAAAAAATTATATATTTTATAGCGCAAAAAAAAAAATCACCAAAAGAGAGCTCTATTTATGGTTAAAAAAAAAAAGGCATCAATTTTATTTGGGTACAGTGTCGCATGACCGCACAATTGTCAGTTAAAGTAATGCAGTGCCATATCACAAAAAATGTCCTGGTCATGAAGGGGGGCAAATCTTCAGGAGGGCAAGTGGTTAACAGGCCGAAAGGGAGCAAATAAAAGTTAAATTTTTGGGGCTTTTTTACACTTTTAAGCCCTACAAAACATGGAACAGGAAACAAACTAGAATATTTTGACTTGTTTTATGGAGTACTAGAAAAATAAAACCTTGTTTTTGTTTTTTTAAGGTGAAATAGACTTGCAGATGCTCTCCAAGATTCATGACAGATATCCCGGGGTCTCCATTAATAACAATATTGTTGAGCCCAGCCCTGAACAGTTGTTGCGCTACAAAGGTGAGCCTGCTATCTGTCTGCCATAATCAATCTTCATTCATTCTTTCCAAAGTTAATTTTGAAGATAAATCCCATCACATTGTGTTCTGTGTCTGCAGAGCGTGTGGCCAAGACACCTGGCCTGGACCATATAACCTTCCGCTGGAACAAAAAGACTTCTACAGAGTTTGAGGTGCAAGTGAAAGAGGAAAAACAAGATTCAAAGTATGATTTCATTCATATGATTCAGGTTGGTGCCGTGTTAACTAGGAACTAGATCATAAGCCAAAATAAAATAACTGATGGTAATAACTCCCAGTTTGAAAAAAGCCCAGCAGTAGTAAAAATTGGAAAGCAGTTCTCACCGCAACTCCAATACTCTCCTTCAGTCTGACACTATCCTGCAGAAAATCCATTCCTCCACTAGATGGCGCTGCTGTTCTGGGTTAGGGGTGGCCACTGTCATTCAACTCACTTCCTCAGTCTAGGCTGTCATGGACACACCCATCTGGGAGTGTGCATTACAGAAACCTGGGCTCACAGATCCTGCCACCTCCTGAATGTCAAGTGATTTTTGTATTAAATTACTGCGCCACAACCTCCAGACAATTCTTTGGCCTTAGTGGAAGCATTTGACAGGCAGAGCCACCTGTCCAACTCTGGTAAGCCGAGTTACAATTGCCACAACTGCAGCTGCAAACCATCACGGCCATGGCGTCTGCACAGCCCTGTCCAGCTGCAAAAGTAAACTTAGCTGGGTGGTCGGGGTGGTAAAAACCATGGCTGAACCACCTGTTTTTTTTACTGTCCTCTCCTCTGGCCGCCCACATTAAAGTGCCCCAAATGTTGAGAATTGCATATAATTTCAGCGGCTGAAAAAGTAAGCTACATTTGTGTTTTAAACATGGACCACAAAGTCAACTAAATATCCCTGAAGACTTTGTAGTTTTTCAAAATGCGCCACCCTTCCATGTGTTCCTTGCTGCAAAGGAAAGTTATAGGTTGGGGTGGTTGCCATTTGTTTGTACTGTTGGTAATTGGTAAGGGGACGCACTGGATACCTTCAGCTGCCATTGTGCTATTGCTATGCGTCCCTATACCTTTAAGGAGGAGTGGGCTCCCTCCAGGCTATATCTGCTCTTATTCTATCCATTATTATATATGTGCTCCAACTCAAGAGACTCTCAAAATTATAGAGTTAGGACTGCAGTACACTGGGGTGCCATGACTTGGCCAGTGCACCTGACACTTATATTTGCAAATGTGTGCCAACTAAACGACTTGGTTTAAACTTGAACTGTTAGATGTGGTCAATTTGGTTTGTTGCAGGCTGGCTGGCTGGTAAGTGAGCTGGGAATTTGTGTTTTTGTTTTCTGAAGACTACAGTAGTCTACCTATTGAATGAGGTGTTCTTTGGGACCATTCAGAACAAAATTGGGAATACCCCACTGTATACCATTTGCATTATAAAAATGTCTTGTGTCATTACAGATGCTGTACTATGTTGAGGATATTCCCGCCACTTTAAAATTCTTCACCAGCTTGCTTTCAGCAGAAGGAAAACTTCTCATAATCCTTGTATCTGGTAAGATATGAGCAAAACACGCTTGTTTGTGTGGATAGAGAAATACCCAGCTGGACATAGTCTGGCTACCTTAACAACCTTTGCATTAAAAGTGGGCAACTGGACATCGATAGTCCAACTATCTGAGCAACCTTTGAATTAAGTGGCCAATTGCACATACAGTATAGTCCAACTATCTGAACAACCCAGACTGTTACATTGAAATTTTATAAAAAAAAATTTTTAAATCTTGGGTTACGATACACTATAATATAAGGTTTGTGTGAAGTTAAAGGGGTTGTAAAGCTTCCCAGTTTGTCACCTTAAAGTGGAGGTCCACCCTAAAAAAAAAAAAAAATAGCCAAAAAGGCAAAAAAACAAACAAAAAAAGTGTTATACTTACCAGAAATGGCTGTTACTAGGCAGATCGTCCTAATCTGCCTCTTCCGCAGTGAGGTTCTGTGTTCTCCTCATGTTGCCTCCTGGGAAATGGAGACACGCTGCCTTCTGGGACACACAGGACGACGGTGTGCCCATTCACAAAGGGCCACGCGACTCGCACATGCGCAGTAGAAAATGGGCAGTGAAGCCGCAAGGCTTCACTGCATGTTTCCCTTAGTGAGGATGGCGGCGCCGGGACCTGGTCCGAGGGTCGGAACAACCTCGGGCGGCCGACATCGTGGGCAACCTGGACAGGTATGTGTGCTTATTAAAAGTCAGCAGCTACAGTGTTTTGTAGCTGCTGACTTTTAATTTATTTATTTTTTTACCGCCGGACCTCCGCTTTAATGCATCCTATGCATTAAGGTGAAAAAACATCCAATGCTTACAGGCCCCCTAGCCCCCACGTTTACTTATCTGAGCCCTCGAAAGTCCTGCGTCGTGAACATGCTGGCTTCTCGGCCTGGTCTTCTCGTGTCTTCATTGGATAGATTGATAGCAGCGCAGCCATTGGCTCGCGCTGCTGTCAATCAACTCCAATGGGGCGGGGGCGAGTCCTGTAGTTGGCAGCTATGGACGCCGAATACAGGACACAGGAGCACGCCCGCAATGTAACCCCCTTGGTAGAGCGCTTCCCAGAGTGGGTTATCAGAAGTGGGGAGGAGCAGAGACAGCTGCAGAGGGACCCCAGAACTCGAGGATCGGGGCCACTCTGTGCAAAACGAGCTGCACAGCGGAGGTAAGTATGACATTTGTTATTTTAAAAAAATAAAAAAATAAAGCTTTAGTATCACTTTAAGGGTCAAGTGTTATGCTCATGTTAAGGGCTAAACTTGAGGTTGGGATAAGGAGGAGCTTAGGTTTAGTGTTTTGGGTTAGAGACTAAATGGGAGGAAATGTTCCATTTGCATTAGAGCCCAACTCATTAGGTTTGGGGCAGCAGTCCCCAAACTGCGGCCAGATGTGGTCCATTGCTTGTCATTATCTGGCCCTTGGGGTACTATTTCTTCCTCTGAAATCAACAATGGGGCATAATTCTTGCCATTGACAGCAACAATCGGGCAATATCTCCCCCCCCATACCAAAGATGGGGCATTGTTTACTCCCATTGACAGGTTATTTTCCACTCCCATTGGCCACAGTCTGCTACCCCTTTAGTCTGAAAGACAGTAAACTGGCCCTTGGTTTAGTTTGAAGGTTGAGAAAAAAGGTTATATTCACCTTATTTCTTACTCTGGCAGGTTCCCTCCATCTGTGTAATTGGTCCTCTCTTCTCTAAGACTCTCTCTGGCCAGCTGTTGCACACTGAAGTCATCAAGTACAATGCAGGGCCAATGATGGCAAGGGACAGCCTGCGGCCCAGAGTGTCAGAGAGAATAGGACAGCGCTGAAGCCTCCCAAGGCGAGGTACATAGTAATTTTTACAGCCTATTCATCTACTACGCTTATTGGGCATTTAACCCTTGTACTGAGGGGGTTGGCAACCTGTTGATCGCGGTCTACCGGTCGATTGTGGGCAGGTATGGTTAGACCGGGATTCTTCCATGCTGACACCTAGAACCAGGACAGGAGGGGCAGGGAGGGCAGCATTTACTAGAACCTATCTCCTTTACTCCTGCAGCCATTGAAAGCCTCCTCTCACTCCTGCTGGCATTCAATGGCTGCAGGAGGAAAGGGTATTGGTATAAGCCACCCCTCCTATCACCATTCCTCCCTATTCTGGCTGCCCAACGCCCTGTGTGCTCCCCATGCCCCCCTCCCCCTGCAGTGCTGCCAGCTTCCTGCTCTTCTGTCCCTATCTTTTTCGGAATGAACACAGTGAGTGATTAGTACAAATCGTCCACTGTGTTTATTTATAACTGAAGCCTTTTAAACTGTGTTTGTGAATGAACAGGAAACCGCTTGGCACAGAGCACTTCCCATATATTCACTGTCCAGTGCAGGCTGCAGCGAAAGACTGGGATATCTGTTTTGAGTCCCTTTTTTCTGTCTCAAAGTGAGATGCCACGGGTTTTATTAGACCCCTTATATTTAATCAAAGGCTCCAAAAAAAATATTTTTATTAAATTGTATAAAATACAAATTTACTGACACTGTCCACACACTGTACACTGCTTTACTGACTAACACTGTCTACTTCTTCTAAGGTGGGCTAAGATAATATTTTTACAGTGATATTTGTTTTATTATATTTTCCTATTTAGTTAGGCCTTGCTAGTTATTTTCTTAAAAAAAAATGAGGGTTCCCGAACCCCGGAGATCTTTGATCTTTCATGTTGTTCAGGTAGATCTCCGCCTCCCAAAGGTTGGTATGTTGATATTCTTGAGGCATTTAACCCACCATCTATCCAAATCAGAAATATAATTTATGGGTAGATTGGCCCTTCATTCATTTTGTCCTCTTTGTCTAGTATCCATTTATAAGAGCATAAAATATTTGCTTTAAAAAGTATAAACTTGGCTTCTCTTTCACTAACAGGGACCAGCGGGTGGTCTACGCTGTGGAAGAAATACAGATCCCGCTTGCCTCTGGATGATAGGTGTCTGTACATCACAGAAATGTTGAGTTCTATGGGCGCCAAGTACCAGAGTTACGACCTCCAATCTGATGTGGATATCTCGGAGTGTTTTATGGAAGGGAACCGGAATGGGGAGCTGCTTCTGGACTTCTTAACGGAAATCTGTGATTTTAAGAAAAATGCCCCAGCTGATCTTAGAGAGGCGGTCATAGAGGACCTGAAGAGCTCTGGGTGCAGCTCTATACGGGATGGCAAAGTCATTGTTAATAACAATGTTAGTGTGATTGTGGTGGAGAACAAAGAGGCATCACCCTAACCATGATGTCCTTCTCTATTTAAATTAAGAAAGACTCTGTGTTAAAAAATAAAAAAATAAAATATTTTTGGGATCAATAGGATTTTCTCTTTGTCAGATTGAGCGCAACTTTCCCAGTACCTCTTTATGGCACTGTAGCCTTTTATTGGTCATTCTGTGCAAATGTTCTTCTAACAATTACCCTGCATTTAGTACATCAAGAGATTGTAGCAGGGTTGGATGGGGATATGAATAGAATAGTTTTTTTCTTGTTTGATCATAAATGTATAAAACATTTGTGCGGTTGTAATAAACACTTGCACACTTTGAATGAAAACTACCATATTTTCTCGTTCCTAGTGGCCACAATGAGGTTTTTTTTCACAAAAATACCTCAGTCAGGAAAAATGCATTACAGCCACTAGGCAGCGTGGATTATATGGGAACTAGACATGTGCACTGCCGAAAAATTTGTTGTTTTCGTTTTTTTGCTTTTTTTAGGAGTTCGGGAAATCGAAAAATTTGTTGTTTTAATTTTTTTGCTTTTTTCGGAATTTCCGAAATTCAGAATCACGAATTTTCAAATTTTCGAATTTCCGAAAAAAGCAAAAAAACGAATTTTCGGAAATTCTAAGAATTCGGAAATTCTGCTTTCCAAATTTCCCATTTTCGAATTTTAGATTTTCGAATTTTGCAATTTCGAATCTCGAATTTTGGAAATTGAAAAATTCGGAATTAACAAATTTCTCTAAATTCGTGAAAAACAAATTAGAAACTAAACGAATTGCACATGTCTAATGGGAACTACAAATCATAGGGAAAATATGGCGTGTTGTTTTTTTTTTTTTTCATTCTGTTTGCCAAATCCGCACAATGAACAATGAACATTCTAAATATAGACTCCTTAGTGTGTATTAAATTAAACTAGGTGTAACAAGTAAAATTAATCAAGTAAGACAACAATATTTGTCGCGCCAAGGCAGTCCCAGGTGTAGGCGGCAAAAGGGGTGAGGGTAGATCGACCATTTGACCATACACAATAGTAGATGTATTGTATGAACGGGAGGTAGGAGAAATGGAAAGGCGATGGTATTTATCAGTAAAAACATTAGAGATTAAAAATTATTAAAATGATGTAGACCATGACAAAAGGGTTTTAAAGTTATATATAGTCCAAGGTGAAAAGTCCATGTATCCTGGGTAAAAACCTCAAGGATAGTGACAATCTGGGGATCCACACTGGAGAGGCAGCTAGCTGAAGAGCAGAAGTTACTCTGGTAATAGGAACATAAGGGACAAAAAGCAGCGCCAATCTGAGTGTAGTAGTATTAACATAAAACTTTAATCGCAAATGGTTGCACTCACATCATAAGGTAGCAAACTCGGATCACAGGAGTCAGGGCGATTTGCTGCAGCGTGGTCCTGTCGAGCTCGGCAGCGCCGGTGGTTTCTGGTGTCCCAGGCTTGATGTGGAGGGTGCAGGGAAGGATCGTCAGCCAGACGTCACTGTGTCAGGTGGTTGCTGGTGGGCAGTTGGTGATGACGTAAAATTAATCAGATTACTTAAATCTGAGATCTTTGTAATTGACAAAAGCCAACTCCCAAGGAGCACCCCATGTATGGGTATACAATGAGGGGGAAGTATTTGATCCCCTGCTGATTTTGTACGTTTGCCCACTGAGAAGGAAATGATCAGTCTATCATTTTAATGGTCGGTTTATTTTAACAGTGAGAGACAGAATAACAAAAAAAATCCAGAGAAATATTTCAAAAGTTATTTCACTCATTAAAATGCAAATCAATTTATAAGTATTCGACCTGTTCACAAAACATGACTTGGTACTTGGTGGCAAAACCCTTGTTGACAATCAGAGGTCAGACGTTTCTTGTAGTTGGCCACCAGGTTTGCACACATCTCAGGAGGGATTTTTTTCCCACTCCTCTTTGCAGATCCTCTCCAAGTCATTAAGATTTCGAGGCTGATGTTTGGTAACTCGAACCTTCAGCTCCCTCCACATATTTTCTATGGGATTAAGGTCTGAAAACTGGCTAGGCCACTCCAGGACCTGCATGTGCTTCTTCTTGAACCACTTTTTTTTTTGCCTTGGCGGTATGTTTTGGATCATAGTCTTGCTGGAAGTAGGGTTGCCGCCTCATCCCTTTAAACCCAAACACATATTAATTACGCAGGTTCTGTGGCTGATTTAGGTGGTAATTAAACTTACTTAGTGCCTTACCTGCATTCAATTAGCCTCAGAACCTGTGTAATGTTTAAAGGGATGAGGTGGCAAATAGTGATGAGCCGAACACCCCCGGGTTCGGTTCGCACCAGAACCCGCGAACGGACCGAAAGTTCGTACGAACATTAGAACCCTATTAAATACAATGGATGCGAACGTTCAAATTCTAAAGTGCTAATTATAACAACTATTATGCATGTTATTGTCCTAAAAAGGGTTTGGGAACCCGGGTTCTGCACCAGGGGACATGTATCAATGCAAAAAGAAGTTTTAAAAACGGTCGTTTTTCGGGAGCAGTCATTTTAATGATGCATAAAGTGAAAAAAAAAAAGTCAAATATTCCTTTAAATATCGTACCTGGGGGGTGTCTAAAGTATGCCTGTGAAATGCCACGTGTTTCCCGTGTTTAGAACTGTCCCTGCACAAAATGACACTTCTAAAGGAAAAAAAAAACATTTAAAACTGCTTGCGGCTTTAATGTAATGTCTGGTCCCGGTAATATGGATGAAAATCTTTAAGAAAAATGGCATAGCTACCCCATGACCCCCCCCCCCCCCTACCCCAGCCCATTACCAGCCCCTTTGGGTCTTGTATGGATATTAAGGGGAACCCCGCACATAAAATAAAAAAGGCCCTATATACTCTGAACAGCCGTATACAGGCGGTGCATACAAGACAGGGACTGTAGGTTTGTTCTTATGTAGAATGTGTTTGTAATTTTGAACAGGTACATTGTTGAAGTGTAGCTCCAGCCCAAAAATCTATTTTTAAACTTTTTGGAAAACATAGGTAAGGGTTATCACCCCTGTAACATTTGTTTTGCTGTCTGTGCCCCTGTTCAGAACATTTCACCTCACTTTCCATCCCAATGACAACTGTTTTTGAAATGTGGTGTTTTTCTTGAAACAAGGATTGCTGATAAAGCATCAGTACAGAGGAGACACCTTTCTCCCATATTTATTCTTACAGGAGAGAATTTTCCTTCCTAGTGGTAGATTTCCTCTCACTTCCTGTTGTCTTCTTGCGTTTGCAAGTAGGAGTCGTTTGTAAGTTGGATGTTTGAAAGTAGGGACCTGCCGTATATACTCTGCAGAAATAGGCCCCTTAGTTGTTGGTGTTGGCACAACACTGTAAGCACTCACAGTTACTCTTGGTTGGTGCTGGAACGCCCTGCTGTCAACTATTATATCAGGAATTTTAATTACATATAATTGTTGAACAGTGGTAGTAAAAATTGGGCCTTTGATGGTGGTGCGGGTGCCACAACACTGTAAGCCCTGACAGTTACTCTTGGTGGGTGCAGCAATGGGCCCTGCTGTGAATTATTAGATCAAGAATTGTAATTGCATGCCCCTGTTGAACAGGGGCTGAAAAATTGGGCCTTAGGCACTGGTGGCACAACACTACAACCCCTCACAGATGCTGTACTTGGAGCACAGCAATGAGCCCTGTTGCAAAGTATTGCTTCAAAAATTGTAATGACACGCCCCTGTTAAACAGGGGCTGAAAAATTGGGCCTTAGGCACTGGTGGCACAACACTACAACCCCTCACAGATACTGTACTTGGAGCACAGCAATGAGCCCTGTTGCAAAGTATTGCTTCAAAAATTGTAATGACACGCCCCTGTTAAACAGGGGCTGAAAAATTGGGCCTTAGGCACTGGTGGCACAACACTACAACCCCTCACAGATACTGTACTTGGAGCACAGCAATGAGCCCTGTTGCAAAGTATTGCTTCAAAAATTGTAATGACACGCCCCTTTTAAACAGGGGCTGAAAAATTGGGCCTTAGCCACTGGTGGCGGCACCCATAAACAAAAATGATCTTCCAAGCTATCATCATCAATCGTATCATTGAGGACTCGGAGGAGGAGGATAGCCAGTCAACATAACAGCACAGGCACTCAGCATCAGCATCAGTCTTGAAGGGATGTGACATGTTAAAATCAATTAGTCTGTTATATCAGCATCAGGTGTGTGGTAGCTGGTGGTGATCCAAGACTGGTTCATCTTGATGAAAGTCAGTCGATCAACCGAGTCGGTGGACAGGCGCACCCTGTGATCCGTGACAAATCCTCCAGCAGCACTGAATGTGCGTTCCGAAAGAACGCTGGATGCAGGACAGGCCAGTAGCTCAATTGCATACTGTGCAAGCTCTGGCCAGTGATCCATCCTCAAGACCCAGTAAGCCAGAGGATTTTCGGTGGGGAAGGTGTCCAAGTCTGACCTTGCCCCTAGATATTCCTGCACCATGTTTATCAGACGCTGGCGATGGTTGCTGGAACCGATCATACTTTGGGGCTGCGGACTAAAGAATTGTCTGAACGCATCGGTCAGACGGCCACCTTCCCCACCGCTCCTTCTTTGACTGGCCGAAGCCTCAGCAACTCGTTGTCCAGGACCAGGAGTTTGTAACCTCCCAGTCTCTGGGAACGCGTTGCACAGACCTTTCTGCAAGGCCTCCCGGAGTTGTCTCATCCTCTGCTCCCTCTGCGACGGTAACATAAGGTCCGCAACCTTACCCTTGTACCGTGGATCAAGGAGAGTGGCCAGCCAGTAATGGTCCCTCTCCTTGATCCGAAGAATACGAGGATCCTTCCGCAGACTTTGCAGGATCAGGGAGGCCATGCAGCGTAGGTTTGCTGAGGCATTCGCTCCGGAGTCCTCTGGGTCACTAAGGACGACATGATCCGCAGCCACCTCCTCCCAGCCACGTACAAGTCCACTGGTTTCTTGGGACTGTAAATCATCCCTAAAAGACTGCTGCTGATGATGCTGAGTGCCAGCCTCCACCTCCATGCTGACACAATCCTCCTCCTCCTCCTCCTCCTCCTCCTCTTCCTGTGCGATGGGTGGGACAGAAGGAACACTGTCTGGGTAAAGGGGGCCTTGAGAGGCAAGGAAGTCCTCCTCTTCCTGCCTCTGTTCTGCCTCAAGTGCCCTGTCCATTATTCCACGCAGCGTGTGCTCCAACAGGTGGACAAGAGGTACAGTGTCACTGATGCATGCACTGTCACTGCTCACTATCCTCGTGGCCTCCTCAAATGGTGCCAGGACAGTGCATGCATCCCTGATCATGCCCCACTGGCGTGGAGAAAAAAAACCAAGCTCCCCTGACCCTGTCCTGGTGCCGTAGTCGCACAGGTACTCATTGATGGCCCTCTGCTGCGTGTGCAGCCGCTGCAGCATGGCCAACGTTGAGTTCCACCTGGTGGGCATGTCACATATAAGGCGGTTCTTGGGCAGGTTCAACTCCTTTTGCAGCTCAGCCAGGCGAGCACTGGCATTATAAGATCTGCGGAAATGCACACAGACTTTCCTGGCCTGCCTCAGGACATCCTGTAAGCCCGGGTACCTGCCCAAGAACCGCTGCACCACCAGGTTAAGGACGTGAGCCACACAGGGCACATGGGTCAGTTGTCCCTGTCGGAGGGCGGAGAGGAGGTTGGTGCCATTGTCGCAAACCACCATTCCTGGCTTAAGCTGGCGTGGCGTCAACCACCTCTCGGCCTGGCCCTGCAGAGCAGACAGGACCTCTGCCCCAGTGTGGCTTCTGTCCCCCAAACACACCAGCGCAAGCACGGCATGGCATCTTTTTGCCTGCGTACTTGCGTAGCCCCGTGAACGGCTACGGAGCACCGCTGGTTCATAGGACAAACCACAGGAAGAGGCCATGGAGGAAGAAGAGGAGGGGGTGGAGGAGAGAGGTGTGTCACAACCAGTAGTAGCATTTTGGAGGCGTGGCGGTGGAACAACCTCCAACACTACTGCACCTTGTCCTGCATCCTTCCCAGCTGCCAAAAGAGTGACCCAATGGGCCGTGAAAGAAAGGTAACGTCCCTGTCCATGCCTGCTGGACCATGAGTCAGCGGTAATATGCACCTTACCGCTGACCGCCCTGTCCAGCGAGGCCAAGACATTGCCTTCCACATGCCGGTAGAGAGCCGGAATAGCCTTCCGTGAGAAAAAGTGGCGTTTGGGAACCTGCCACTGAGGAACCGCACATTGCACAAACTCACGGAAGGGGGCCGAGTCTACCAACTGAAAAGGCAGCAGTTGAAGCGCTAGCAATTTAGCCAAGCTAGCATTCAACCGCTGGGCATGTGGATGGCTGGGAGTGAACTTCTTTCGACGGTCCAGCAGCTGGGGCAGGGAAATTTGCCTGCTAGAATCGGACGTCGGTGTACTGCTAGCAGAGTGGCCGCAAGTACTTGGCTGTGACACACCTAATTCTACACCTTCATTCCTCTCAGTGCATGTTTCAGAGAGGACTGAAGTTATAGTGGGGTTGGAGATCCCAGCTGATGCGGTGCAAGGAGAGGTCCGCTTTGTTCTTTGGTGTGGGTCTTTGAGGTAGGCTTGCCAACGAGCTGCATGGCAGGTCAACATATGTCTGGTCAGGCATGTGGTACCCAAGCGGCTGATGTTTTGGCCACGCGATATACGCTTGAGACATATGTTGCAAACAGCAGCTGTGCGATCTGATGCACTAGCCTCAAAAAAGGCCCACACCAAGGAACTTTTTGAATGACGGGCAGAGGCAGCGCCCTGCACAGGCGGAGCTCTGCGGTGTGATTCCGTCGGTGTACTGCCCTTACGCTGGCCACCAAAGGGCATCCTGCCTCGTTGGAGATGTGCCTCCTCCTCATCCTCATCCTCCTCCTCTCTCCTATTAGGCACCCACGTGGAGTCAGTGACCTCATCATCCCCTCCCTCCTCATCACTGGAGCCAATCTGGCAGTATGCTGCAGCTGCTGGAACATGACTGCCAGATTGGTGTCCTTCTTGAGCATCCCCTCTGTCTGCTCTCACGCTACTGCCTTCCTGTAGCTGGGTTTCATCATCAGACCCTTCGAAACGCTGGGCATCCTCCTGGAGCATGTACCCAACACTGTGCTCAAACAGTTCGGGGGACTCCTCAGGAGGAGGACATGGTGGGTCTAGGGAAGGAGTGACTGATGATGAGTCTGACATTGATACCAGGGAAGAGGACGCTTTGGCAGCTGCTTTGCCAGTACCCTGAGCCTGGGTGAGAGAGGATGAGGAGGAGGAGGAGGGCTTGGTCATCCACTCTACCAAGTCTTCGGCATGATGTGGCTCAACATGTCCAGCTGCCGAAAAGAAGGACAAGCGTGTCCCATGGCCATGTGCTGATGACAATGCACCGCGTCCACGACCAGCACTGTTGCCCCCAGACACAGAGCCTGCTTGCCCTCTTTTATTGCCTCCTGACTGTCTGCCTCTCCTTGTTTGCCTTCCAGACATTCTAATAGATGGCCTGCAGGGAGATGGGAAAAAAGCAATAAGGGCTACCTTCAGGTGTCCTTCTCTGTCCCTTTACTTAAGGATTTCTAAATATGGTTGAGGATGATTGCTTTTGCACAGAATAGCACAACGACAATTTCCCTGACTGTCCAAAAAACAAGGATTTCAAAGATGGTTGATGAGGAATGCTTTAGCACACTATAGCACAAGGAGAATTCCCCTCACTTTCCTTCTTTGTCCCTAGAAACAAGGACTCGCACAGTGAAAGAAACTGACACTCTCCCTACCTAGAGTTTTCTGTCCCTAGAAAAAATGTTTTTTTAAAGCACACTATAGCACAAGGAGAATTCCCCTCACTTTCCTTCTTTGTCCCTAGAAACAAGGACTCGCACAGTGAAAGAAACTGACACTCTCCCTACCTAGAGTTTTCTGTCCCTAGAAAAAATGTTTTTTTAAAGCACACTATAGCACAAGGAGAATTCCCCTCACTTTCCTTCTTTGTCCCTAGAAACAAGGACTCGCACAGTGAAAGAAACTGACACTCTCCCTACCTAGAGTTTTCTGTCCCTAGAAAAAATGTTTTTTTAAAGCACACTATAGCACAAGGAGAATTCCCCTCACTTTCCTTCTTTGTCCCTAGAAACAAGGACTCGCACAGTGAAAGAAACTGACACTCTCCCTACCTAGAGTTTTCTGTCCCTAGAAAAAATGTTTTTTTAAAGCACACTATAGCACAAGGAGAATTCCCCTCACTTTCCTTCTTTGTCCCTAGAAACAAGGACTCGCACAGTGAAATAAACTGACACTCTCCCTACCTAGAGTTTTCTGTCCCTAGAAAATTTTTTTTTTTAAAGCACACTATAGCACAAGGAGAATTCCCCTCACTTTCCTTCTTTGTCCCTAGAAACAAGGACTCGCACAGTGAAAGAAACTGACACTCTCCCTACCTAGAGTTTTCTGTCCCTAGAAAAAATGTTTTTTTAAAGCACACTATAGCACAAGGAGAATTCCCCTCACTTTCCTTCTTTGTCCCTAGAAACAAGGACTCGCACAGTGAAAGAAACTGACACTCTCCCTACCTAGAGTTTTCTGTCCCTAGAAAAAATGTTTTTTTAAAGCACACTATAGCACAAGGAGAATTCCCCTCACTTTCCTTCTTTGTCCCTAGAAACAAGGACTCGCACAGTGAAATAAACTGACACTCTCCCTACCTAGAGTTTTCTGTCCCTAGAAAAAATGTTTTTTAAAGCACACTATAGCACAAGGAGAATTCCCCTCACTTTCCTTCTTTGTCCCTAGAAACAAGGACTCGCACAGTGAAAGAAACTGACACTCTCCCTACCTAGAGTTTTCTGTCCCTAGAAAAAATGTTTTTTTAAAGCACACTATAGCACAAGGAGAATTCCCCTCACTTTCCTTCTTTGTCCCTAGAAACAAGGACTCGCACAGTGAAAGAAACTGACACTCTCCCTACCTAGAGTTTTCTGTCCCTAGAAATTTTTTTTTTTTAAAGCACACTATAGCACAAGGAGAATTCCCCTCACTTTCCTTCTTTGTCCCTAGAAACAAGGACTCGCACAGTGAAAGAAACTGACACTCTCCCTACCTAGAGTTTTCTGTCCCTAGAAAAAATGTTTTTTTAAAGCACACTATAGCACAAGGAGAATTCCCCTCACTTTCCTTCTTTGTCCCTAGAAACAAGGACTCGCACAGTGAAATAAACTGACACTCTCCCTACCTAGAGTTTTCTGTCCCTAGAAAAATTTTTTTTTTAAAGCACACTATAGCACAAGGAGAATTCCCCTCACTTTCCTTCTTTGTCCCTAGAAACAAGGACTCGCACAGTGAAAGAAACTGACACTCTCCCTACCTAGAGTTTTCTGTCCCTAGAAAAAATGTTTTTTTAAAGCACACTATAGCACAAGGAGAATTCCCCTCACTTTCCTTCTTTGTCCCTAGAAACAAGGACTCGCACAGTGAAAGAAACTGACACTCTCCCTACCTAGAGTTTTCTGTCCCTAGAAAAAATGTTTTTTTAAAGCACACTATAGCACAAGGAGAATTCCCCTCACTTTCCTTCTTTGTCCCTAGAAACAAGGACTCGCACAGTGAAAGAAACTGACACTCTCCCTACCTAGAGTTTTCTGTCCCTAGAAAAAATGTTTTTTTAAAGCACACTATAGCACAAGGAGAATTCCCCTCACTTTCCTTCTTTGTCCCTAGAAACAAGGACTCGCACAGTGAAATAAACTGACACTCTCCCTACCTAGAGTTTTCTGTCCCTAGAAAAAATGTTTTTTAAAGCACACTATAGCACAAGGAGAATTCCCCTCACTTTCCTTCTTTGTCCCTAGAAACAAGGACTCGCACAGTGAAAGAAACTGACACTCTCCCTACCTAGAGTTTTCTGTCCCTAGAAATTTTTTTTTTTTAAAGCACACTATAGCACAAGGAGAATTCCCCTCACTTTCCTTCTTTGTCCCTAGAAACAAGGACTCGCACAGTGAAAGAAACTGACACTCTCCCTACCTAGAGTTTTCTGTCCCTAGAAAAAATGTTTTTTTAAAGCACACTATAGCACAAGGAGAATTCCCCTTACTTTCCTTCTTTGTCCCTAGAAACAAGGACTCGCACAGTGAAAGAAACTGACACTCTCCCTACCTAGAGTTTTCTGTCCCTAGAAAAAATGTTTTTTTAAAGCACACTATAGCACAAGGAGAATTCCCCTCACTTTCCTTCTTTGTCCCTAGAAACAAGGACTCGCACAGTAAAACACACTGACACTCTCCCTACCTATCCTTCTCTTTCCCTAAACTAAAGGAATCCAGGTTAAGCAAGAAAGAAATAAATGTCACTGTCCCTGCCTATGCTTGTCTTTCCCTGCTCCGGAACACACTACACTAGGCCGCCGTGCTGGCGGCCTTTTATAGTGTGGGGCGTGTACTAAACACCCTCAGCAATAATTGGCCACAGGCATCATGCCTGTGGCCAATCATTGCTCTCCTCGCTGCCGGCGCTGTGATTGGCCAAGCATGCGGGGTCACAGTGCATGCTTGGCCAATCACAGCGCCTGGATGACACTGCGATGGCGTAGTGCATTGTGGGCCGTTCGCGTCACTCGAATTTGGCGCGAACGGCCCAAATCGTTCGATCTTCGTCGAACGATCGAACAGCCGATGTTCGAGTCGAACGTATGTTCGACTCGAACACGAAGCTCATCCCTAGTGGCAAACCTAGCTGGAAGACCCATCTTCGGTGTTCTGGCTGAGGGAAGAAGGTTCTCATCCCAGATTTTGCAATACATGACCCATCCATTGACTCCACATTGTGGCAAAGTCAGCCTGTACCTTTAGCAGAGAGACGGCCCCAAAGCATAATGTTTCAAACCTCCAGGGTTGACTGTAGGGATGGTGTTCCTAGGGTCATAGTTAGCATTTTTCTTCCTCCAAACACGAGTTGAGTTAATGCCAAAGAGCTCAATTTTGGTCTCCTCTGATCACAGCACTTTCTCACAATCCTTTTCTGAATCGTTCAGACCTCGTACACACGCTTGATTTTTGGAAGACCGAGCGTCCGTTTTTTTTATTTTTTTATTTGTGGCACGGTAGTCGCATGTTAAAAGTAAAGAGGTTGCTCACAATATGAACATTTTCTTGCGACAGAATACAACGTCAGAAGTGATGTAATGTGTTGAATCATTTTTTGTATGTATTCTTTGGTCTCTGAGCATGCGTAGTCTTGCTCTTATAAATGTTTATTTATTTTTTCTTACGAAAATCGGACGTTGAGTTCACATCCGACAATTTTTATAGTTTGCACATCCCAGCTTTTGTCTGACGAATAGGCGAAATCGGCTGTCAAAAGCACCGTACTAACGGTCCGAAAATTGGCAGACAGCTTGTCGTACAAATTTTTTCCATCCAATTTTCATATCGTGTATGGGCCTTTTTAGATGTTTTTTTGGCAAACTTCAGATGGACCCGTACATGTGCCTTCTGGAGGAGGGGGACCTTGCGGGCGCTGCAGGATTTTAATCCTTGGCGGTGTATTTTGTTACCAATGGTTTGTTTGGTGACTGGTCCAAACTGCCTTGAGACCATTCATTCACAAGCTCTTTCTTTGTAGTTCTTGGCTGATCCCTCACTTTTCTCATGATCATCCTTACCCCATGAGGTGAAATATTGCATGGATCTCCAGACCGAGGGCAATTGGTGGTTATTTTGGATCTCTTTGATTTGTGAATAATCGCTCCTTGTAGCTCATTCCAGCTTTGTGCAGGTCTACAATCTCTTGTCCCTGACGTCCTTTGACAGTTCTTTTTGGTTTTGTCCATGATTGTGAGGTTTGGATGGAAGAAAGATTCTGTGGACAGGTGTCGTTGGGAGCACCTTCTTACATTGACAGGACTAATCTGTTTACCCCCTGTGGCGTCTAAATGTGACGCTCCTTGAGGACACTGTTAGGGAGGCCTTTGAGGCATTCTATTCGGATCAAGCTGCGCTCCTTGAGAGCGGCTGCTCCCGCTTGGAATGGTGGGAAGCAGTGAAGAAGAGGTCGGGGGGCTTCTTCCGGGATGTCTCAAAGCATCGGGCAGTCTCCAAGTACAGAGCCTACCAGAAGCTGAGAGGGCAGCTAGACCGCCTCGTCTCTTCGGGTGGTTCTCAGGAACAGGTGTCTGACCTGAAACTCCGGTTGAGGGAGCTCCAGTACGACCGCCTCGCTTCTCTCATTCTTGAGAGGAACTATGGGAAGTTCTGCTCCCCGGACCCCTACAAGAACTGTGGAGAATCGTCGGGTTTGAAGGCCGTACATAGCCTCCAACGCCTCTGGGTCCCTGGAGAGGTCCAGGTCAGGTATCCTGGGCGTTGTTGGGGAGCACTTTTCTGAGCTACTGAAACCGAAGGTTCTGGACGAACATAAGGTGGACAAATTTCTTGATGAGACCCCACTTCCTGTGAGGCCCGACTCCCTGGGCTCTTTGACAGCTAAGATCACCACAGAGGAAGTAACGCAGGCCATTGACTCTTTATCACCCAAAAAGTCGCCAGGACCTGATGGCCTGACAGCAGAGTTTTACAAAAACTTCAAGGGCCTGTTAGCCCCTCATCGGACGGTGGTATTTAATGATAGTTTGGCCCAGGGCCTGCTACCACCCTCAATGAGGAAGTCTGCGCTGATCCTGCTGTCCAAAGGTAAGGACCAAACTGTGATTGAGAACTGGCATCCTATCGCCCTTCTCAACACAGACAGGAAGATCCTGGCAAAAGTGCTTTTTTTCACGTCTTAGCAAAAGGCTGACGGGTTGCTGTCCCCGGCTCAACACTGCACCGTTCCTGGCCGCAGCACGTTTAGTGCTGTCCTATGCGTCTGGGAGGCTGTGGAGAGGTGCAAGGCGGGGGGCCTGGGTCGGTATCTGCTGGCAGTGGATCAGGCAAAAGCTTTTGATCGGGTTGACCATAAGTACCTTTGGCGCCTCCTAAGGAAATACGGTCTGCCAGGGGTATTTGTCGAATGGTTAGAAACACTTTACAGAGGGGCAGTAAGCTTCCCGCTTGTGAACGGCTTGGTGGGCTGCCCCTTCCCTGTCAGCTCTGGTGTCAGGCAGAGGTGCCCTCTGAGCCCTCTTCTGTACGTGTTCGCAGTGGACACCTTCGTGAGAAGGTTAAACTGTGACCGTCTGACTGTGGGGGTCTGTGGGGGTCTCTTTGGGTCCCTGCGGGGGCACTGGGCTGGTGGTGAGGACGGTTGCCTATGCAGATGATGTCTCAGTGGTGGTCTCTAGTTGGGAGGAGGCTCGGTTTTTGGAAACACAGATCGAGGACTACTCTGAGGCATCCAGTTCCTTAGTGAACTGGGACAAGAGTGAAGCTTTTTGGATGGGGAAGGAAGGGGAGGAGTTCCCCCTTCCGGATGTATTCCCCACTCCCCAAGCCGCAGGCGTTATCAGAACTTAGGAAACTGCTCTGGAGGTCGGGTCCACTGGTCGGCGTGAGTTGTACCAACGGATCATGGACACAGACTTTTTGAAGCTATTGGCCTTGAGAGACTGTCCGGAAAGGGTCCTCAACAGGGGGCTATCCCTCCTGAATTCCAAGCGAGTTCCTAATAAACTTTGGGACCTTGCTTGGAGGGCGTTCCACGGACGACTGTACGTCCGTGCGAACCTGAAGTACAGGAACATTGCGGACCATGGCTGTCCCCGCCCGGAGTGTGGAGGTGCATTGAAGACCATGGACCATTTCTTGGTCCAGTGCCCCTTCAACAGGGATGTTCACAGAGGAGTGGAGGGTGCAACAGGCTACCCTCGCTTCTCCTCCCTGACCTACCCTGAGTGGGTGGATGGTGCCTTCGGAACGGTGAGGGGATTTGATTTAACATCACTTTATTTAGTCAGCCTAGTGGTCCTCTACTTCAGTGTTTCTCAACTCCAGGCCTCAAGGCGCACCAACAGGTCATGTTTTTGGGATTTCCATTGATTTGCACAGGTGATTTGAGCAGTTTCACTGCCTTAGTAATTACCACAGCTGTTTCATCTGCAGGAAATCCCAAAAACATGACCTGTTGGTGCGCCTAGAGGACTGGAGTTGAAAAAAACACTGCTCTACTTCACGTGGCACGCCCCGTGTCTCCTGTCTACTAGGGACAAAGTCCTCCCTGTCAGTGTGGTGGTGGGTGACATCTTCGTTTAGTTGGTGAAGGTCCGGAATCTGGAGAAGGACATGGTGTGTCCTGATAGGTGCGCACTTTTATGGAGGGGCTTCCACTTCCAGCCACCTTGAAGTAACCACTCTGGCCTCGGGGTAGAGGGTCTCTTTCCCTTAACCACTCCCATAGATTTTGAAAATAAACCTTTTTTTTCCTAATAAGGCTGTAAGTCCTGAAAAATCACCATCCTGTCATGGGTGTAGTGTTAATAGTTTGTAAATATGTCATGTGTTTGAAGTTTGTGTGTAATATAGTCTGGATGTTGGCCAGAACACCTTCTGTTACAGTGTAAAATGAATTATTGTAAATAAGTTGTAGTCAACAAATAAAAATACTTCCAACCTCCCCTTACAGCCGACCCAACACACACCTGAAGAAAAGAGAAAAGACTACCGGCCTCCAACCTCCCCTCCCTGCGGGTCCAACGCACACCTGCAGAAAAAAGACAAGCGGCCTCCAACCTCCCTTTACAGCCGGCCCAACACACACCTGAAGAAAAGAGAAAAGACTATCGGCCTCCAACCTCCCCTCCCTGCGGGTCCAACGCACACCTGCAGAAAAGAGAAAAAAGACAAACGGGCCTCCAACCTCCCCTTACAGCCGGCCCAACACACACCTGAAGAAAAGAGAAAAGACTACCGGCCTCCAACCTTCCCTCCCTGCGGGTCCAACGCACACATGCATAAAAGAGAAAAAAGACAAGCGGCCTCCAACCTCCCCTCCCTGCCGGACCCACGCACGCCTGAAGAAAAGAGAAAAAATACAAGCGGCTTCCAACCTCCCCTTACAGCCGACCCAACACACAGCTGAAGAAAAGAGAAAAGACTACCGGCCTCCAACCTCCCCTCCCTGCGGGTCCAACGCACACCTGCAGAAAAGAGAAAAAAGACAAGCGGCCTCCCCTTACAGCCGGTCCAACACACACCTGAAGAAAAGAGAACAGACTACCAGCCTCCAACCTCCCCTCCCTGCGGGTCCAACGCACACCTGCATAAAAGAGAAAAAAGACAAGCGGCCTCTAATCTTCCCTCACAGCCGGTCAAACTCACACCTGCAGGAAAAAGAAAAAGACAAGAGGCCTCCAACCTCCCCTCCCTGCGTGTCCAATGCACACGTGTAGAAAAGAGAAAAAGAAAAGCAGCCTCCAACCTTCCCTTACAGCCGGCCCAACACACACCTGAAGAAAAGAGAAAAGACTACCGGCCTCCAACCTGCCCTCCCTGCGGGTCCAACGCACACCTGCAGAAAAAGAGGCGGCCTCCAACCTCCCCACCCTGCCAGTCCAACGCACACGTGCAGAAAAGAGAAAAAAGACAAGTGGCCTCCAATCTTCCCTCACAGCTGGTCCAACACACACATGAAGGGAGAGAAAAAAAAACCACAAGCGGCCTCCAACCTCCCCTTCCCGCGGGTCCAATGCACACGTGTAGAAAAGAGAAAAAAGACAAGCGGCCTCCAACCTCCCCTTACAGCCGGCCGAACACACTCCTGGAGAAAAGACTACTGGCCTCCAACCTCCCCTCCCTGCGGGTCCAATGCACACGTGTAGAAAAGAGAAAAAAGACAAGCGGCCTCCAACCTCCCCTTACAGCCGGCCCAACACACACCTGAAGAAAAGAGAAAAGACTACCGGCCTCCAACTTCCCCTACAGCCGGCCCAAAACACACCTGAAGAAAAGAGAAAAAAGACAAGCGGCCTCCAACCTCCCCACCCTGCCGGTCCAACGCACACCTGCAGAAAAGAGAAAAAAGACAAGCCGCCTCCAACCTCCCCTCCCTGCCGGTCCAACGCACGCCTGCAGAAAAGAGAAAAAAACCAAGCGGCCTCCAACCTCCCCACCCTACCGGTCCAATGCACACATCCAGACAAGAGAAAAAAGACAAGCGGCCTCCAATCTTCCCTCACAGCTGGTCCAGCACACACATGCAAGAAAGAGGAAAAAGACAAGCTGCCTTCGATCTTCCCTCACAGCCGGTCCAACGCATGCCTGCAGAAATCAGAAAAAAGACAAGCGGCCTCCAACCTCCCCTTCCTGCTGGTCCAATGCACACGTGTAGAAAAGAGAAAAAAGACAAGCGGCCTCCAACCTCCCCTTACAGCCGGACCAACGCACGCCTGAAGAAAAGAGAAAAAAGACAAGCGGCCTTCAACCTCCCCTTACAGCCGCCCCAACACACACCTGAAGAAAATAAAAAAAAGACAAGCGGCCTCCTACCTCCCCACCCTGCCGGTCCAACGCACACATGCAGAAAAGAGAAAAAAAGACAAGCGGCCTTCAATCTTCCCTCACAGCCGGTCAAACTCACACCTGCAGGAAAGAGAAAAAGACAAGCGGCCTCCAATCTTCCCTCACAGCCGGTTCAACGCACGCCTGCAGAAAAGAGAAAAAAGACAAGCGGCCTCCAACCTCCCCTCCCCGCGGGTCCAATGCACACATGTAGAAAAGAGAAAAAAGACAAGCAGCCTCCAACCTCCCCTTACAGCCGGCCCAACACACACCTGAAGAAAAGAGAAAAGACTCCTTCAGGTCTTCAAGTGGAGCCAAACCGGATCCGAACACAAGGCTCCTCTCAGGATCTGCTTCATCCTAGCCACGTCTATGACTTTAGGCAGCACTCCCTTTTTAAGGACAATTTGGCACAACATCCTATTCAGCCTCCGGACGTATTCAGATAATTTTTCTCCAGGCTGTTGAAGGGTATGTTCGAACTGGTACATCAGTTCAGTCACCTTTTCCAGCTGGCCAAATTCCTCCTGCAACATAGCCAGATAATCCATTGCAGTACAAGCAGCATTGCTGAACCTAAGATTCTTCACCACTTCAGCAGCAGCACTCCTCAAGCTTTCACTTATGCGCTGCTTCTTTTGTGCTTCGGGTACTTCCCATCCTTCTACAGCCTGCATTGCCTGCTCAATCCAGGTGTCAAAGTCTTCTTCCCCAACTGGCACAGGTTGCTTCCCTGAGAAGATCCGGAGCTTCCGGTACCCGGCTTCTACGTGCACCCTATTGCTCTTCTGGCACTTAGTAATGAAATCTCCCAGAGCATTCAGTAATTCCGGTCCTATAGCAGCCAGAGGCGTCCCCGGGTCATCACTTCTTGGGAGCTTTCTACTTTGGGGAAAAGCAGTGGGGATGATGGTGGGTAGATCTGTGGAGATTCCTTCTTCACGGCCCTCGTATGAACTAAACGGTATGTCTGATTATCTATGGCCCGTATGTTCTGACCTCTAAAGTCTTCCGGGACTTCTCCCCTCCATTCCACTAGTGCATATGTACACGAGATATCTGGCTTTATATCCATCACCCATGCTTTCTGGCTCGGAGACAGTGACATTATGAGCTGTTTTATCTCTTCTTCTTGCCAGATCCCCCCCGGGAGTTCAACAACTACCGCCTCGGTTGAATCAGTGCCAACCGCTGCGCACCACTGTGTTATTGCTAGCGAGTCCATGCTGGTGCTTCTGACCGGCTTGATTGCAGCGTGCAGTATACAGGGATCCCGGACTCGAGCCCCCACGTTCAACGATACCCCCAACTAAGAGGGCTGCTGGTATATTTTTGGGCCCTGTAGTGCACCACTGTCAACCCCTGGCAATCGGCTCTACCCTCCCTTGGCACAGTTAGTAGGGGATGATAGGATTGTGTGGCCTGCAACTCACGGTGACACAATCCTATGGCAAAAACACACAGCAATAAATCACTACTATATTTAACCGGCACTTCTGCTAAGTAAATGACACCAACACCAGTATACTTGACCCTTATGTATTTACTCAAATTACTGGATAAGCAAAGGAACAACAGTCATGTGCAGAGCCCTGCAATAAAAACAGTATTTAAATGAGCAGACAGTATACAGTATATTTGTAACCCACAATGTCCCCGCTGCAGCTATTCTCCCTCGTGGAGAAGATGGCGCCCCGCAATGTCTACGCTACCCAGTCAGGCCTGACTGAACTAAGTGAAAGTCTTGCAGAGAACTCTTCGCTAGCAAACGGTGGTGCACTTTTAAGTACAAATTGTAATCCACAAGGGTAACAGTGAAACTGTATCTGCCTCTGAGCAGGTGCTCTCTCACCCAACCGGACCAGTCCGTGGCCATTTCTTCCGCTGCTGTGTCTAGGTACACAAGTCTCTCGACATCCGGGTTTTCGGTCCTCCTGTCAGTGATGCAGCAACAATGGAGAGATGTCCCTCAGGTTCCTCGGAGAGAGCGGAAGGCTCTTTGGAGAAGGGCCCAGGCTTCGGGCCTAACGTCACAGCAAACTCAGACAGGAGTTCCACTTGCTGGGCGGGCGGTGTCCAAAGAGACAGATTTCCCCTCCGCCTTCTCTTATAAAGTCCACCCCAGCAGTCCCTGCGCGGGGCAATGCACCCTGGGTGTCCCAATGTCTACTGGGTAATGTAGTCTCTGCGGAGTTGAAGAGCAATACCCCGCTACATAAGGAATTGCTCTCAGTATACAGATATCAGTGTTAGGGAAAAGCACTCAGTGTATAGATGTCAGTGTAACACATAGGGACTATCACTAAGTGCTATTTCCTATGTAGCGGCCTCCACTCTCTCCCTCTAGTATCAATTCTTCTGTCTCTGGCTTTTGTCTAGGGGTACCTTGGAGGAGAGAGTGCGGGGTCACCACGCCAATGTGTGTGTAGTGGGAGACAATCCTCTTTTACCTTCGGGTCGGTGTTCTGCATCTGGAGCCTCCTCCTGGTTTCTTGAACAGTGTCTGCCAGTAAATGAGCCCCACACCAATAAAGTTCAACACTCCTTTATTCTTCTCAATGTAAAAGTGAACACAATCGGTTGGACTCCCTCAATGAACAGAACAGACAAGGGGTGTGGATGCGAGTAGGCCCAGGCACGAAGAACTCTTACTTCCTTCCTAGAAGTAGATTCCTGCTCCCAATCGAGGAAGACATCCCCCCCAGGCGGTCTTCGGAGGCCCACCCGTCACTGGCAACCCGCTGCACCAGGTCCCCAGGCAAGTACCCCCTCCGGTCCCCCACGCCACCGGACCCGGGTACCCACTCCCGGGGTCCCCTGGGAAGTCCATTCCTCGTGGAGCCTTAGTCCGGGACACTCAGTCCCAGACCTCCATCCAAGTACCTCACCCCAGGCTAAAGGTGCCTGGGATAGAACACGACCTCCGAACGTCCTCTAGGCCTAGGCCGCCTAGACTCCCGACACGAACCACCGCCCTCAGGCCGAAGGCGCCCGGGACTCGGCTCCCGCCACCAAAAATGGCCGCCCCCTTTATACCCTCTCCCAGCAAGCACGGCGGGTTCCACCGCCCCACCATACACCCACCGAGAGAGGCCAAAAGGAGGTACGACACTGCAATGATGGCTCAACCCCGGGCCCAAAGTTACAGCGCCACCCGGTGGGCCCCAGGGAACCATACATCACAGTTTCCTCACCAGATTCAAACAGAAAAGCACATACCTGCTACACTCTCCCCCTGGTGGTTTGACACTGGTCCCCAGTGTCTGGAACAAACCATGCCCTCAATGGCTGACATAGTCCAATCCAGAAACCGACTAAAAATTACAAAAACAAACTTTAGAAAACTAAAACTAGCTAGAGCCTCACATGAAAAGGGAGGGAAAGGGAAACGACAACATATAACAACAACATTGAAATCACATCTTCACATAACATCTCTCCCCACCCATCCTGGCTAAGACCCACCCCATTCTCAGTGGTCTTGATGGGATGCTCTCCTGCAGAGGGGAAAGAAAAGTTAGACACACAAATCCCTGACATATATGTTCGTGTGAGAATGAAAAAACTTCTCCGCAGAGAAATCCTTTACTTCAAAAAGTGTGTGTGTGAACAGTGAATGCCGATGCACGACACTGCCAGCTGGTGACAGCGCCGCGGTAACTGCACTTATGGAACTTTCCTTCTTCTTTGGGCCCTATCTACCCCCGAGTCTGTGATTGCTTGCTGGAAAATTGAAGAACAAACAGGAACAGTCCTTCAACTCGTTTGGGTAACAAGAACAACGAACCCCGGAAAGTTCAGCAGTGTAAAGAACAAAACTGAGTCTCTCTTCTCCTATAGATAGAAACGAGGGTGCGGCAGGACAAGGGGTTTCAGATGCTGATCCAGAGTCTCTATTTGGTATTCAACATCTTCCCCTTCCTTGCGTCGAATCAGCACCTTGTCCGCGTGAATATGCCGCCCCAACATCCACTCTGCCTTACAATCTTTAAAGCGCCGAGATGCCCGGGGGAGCACGCAAGGCAACCGCGGCCGTGTGGGACCTGAACGCGGGTCCACACAAAGTCACTGCACCACCGCTCCTGGCAAACTTCCACCCCACACAGTAACTCCCTGGACAGGTATGGGCACTCCCACCCATATTCAGCAGAAACCCTTTGAGAAAACAGGCGCTGCAGTCTCGCCAGCGGAGCCACGGTGGCCCCGTCCCCCCCACCCGGCAAGGCCACGGCATCCGGGTGACGAGGCGCCCCGACCACCCCCGCTCCGGGCACAGGCGCCCGCAACAACAGTCTCCTCCCCCCAGCACCAGGTGTAGATGGCACCGGGGAGGCAAGAGTAGGCTGGGGACGGGACCCCCCCAGGCACCGGCGCCTCCACCCGAGGCGCACCACCCCCTGCAGACATGGGTGGGTCCCCCCGTCCCAGCCCTTTTGAGCCCTTTTGAGCAAACAGTTCATCAATGGCGACATCGTCTCCCACATCAGAGAGCCGCCCCCTTTATACCCTCTCCCAGCAAGCACGGCGGGTTCCCCGCCCCACCATACACCCGCCGAGAGAGGCCAAAAGTGGTACGACACTGCAACGATGGCTCAACCCTGGGCCCAAAGTGACAGCGCCACCCGGTGGGCCCCAGGGAACCATACATCACAGTTTCCCCACCAGATTCAAACAGAAAAGCACATACCCGCTACACTTATATATAACTGACATCTATACACTGAGTGCTTTTCCCTAACACTGATATCTGTATACTGAGAGCTATTCCTTATATACAACACTGATATATCTGTACATTGAGTGGCACTCAGTGTACAGATATTAGTGTACCAGGGAATAGCACCTGGTAGATGGGTACTGGGGAAGAAGGAACACTTAGTCAGCCTGGCTGGAGATCAGAGACACACTAAACTGCTGTGATTACACACTAACCTGCTGCTGCACACAAGGCAGGTCAGGTGACTATCTCCGACATGATGACTGCACTCTCTTCACTCTGCAGCTTCCAGCTCTCTCACTGGCTTTTCCCCGTGGCATGGATGTATACTGTGTATACTGTGGCCCCGTACCTCTGCTGAATTACCAAGGAGAGCGCCTGTCACTGCTATCATCCTCATGGCTCCATGATTGCTTTGTAATCCCGGCCAGCACCCAAGTAGGTGTAGCACACAGATCCTTTTCCCCCGTATCCTCCTGATCAGAGGTTGAGCGGTGTTAAAACAGTTTTGGGTCCTGCGGTGAGTTCTCTTTCCATTGGTTCTCGTCCCCAGAGTGTAAGGAAAAGTCTATATTCTTTCCTAAGAAGGCCAATGTCCACACAGTATCAACTCCAACAAAGAGTTTAGTTTCCTTTTTGCTTGATGAACAGGGAAATTGAGGAGAGAAGAAGTTAGCTGAGTAAGGAGGTAGGTTCAGGCACACAACACTTATCTTCAATCCTCGCCACTCGATCCCGAGTGGGTTTAGCTCACCCGGATAGATCTCTCTCACAGTTCTAGCAACCGGAGTGGAGCTCAAACAGTTACTCTGAATTTTCCTATAAGTACGATCAGGAAATTCCCAACTTGGAACTTTTAAGTCCTAAACTCCCGGACCTAGTAATAGGGCTTGGGAAATAGCCCCAAGTGCATACGATCTCCCTAAAAAACAGATCTCATCTTCTGGTAAGCGGCAGCATATTACTGGTAGAGGATTCTTGTGTCACAATACCATCACTTTTCTTTTATTTGGTGTTTATCGATATTGAAGAGTTTTTGGCATCAGAATATAAAGACCATGGGCTGGGGAAATAGCCTCAAGCGCATATGATCTCCCTAAAAAGAGATCTCACTCTCTGGTAAGCGGCAGCATATTACTGGTGGATGACCCTCTCTTTGTCAGATTACCATCACTCCTTTCACTCTGGGTGTTTTTTAATCATCTTCACAGAAATTTGGAAGAAGAGACTTTATAATTCATTTTACTTTACCCACTTTTACCATTTTTTGTTTATCACCTTGATATTTGGAAAGGAGACTTTTGTATTATACGCATGTATTAGTTCAACTTTCAACAAAGAATGAGTGACTTATTACGTTATATCACGGTATTTCACTCTTAGCTATTCAACACTGTGTGCTGAGGGGTCACATCCCCATATGTATACATTTAACATTTGAATAGGCCAATTTAGGTATATGCGCAGCTTATTTTTATTGGAAATTTGTTATATAGTGTGCGTCTCACATATAAAGTTGCAGCAATACGGTACACATCACCAGGACTAGCGCAGTAATTAACCATTTACACATTGGTACACACACGCACCCCTGGCCTTAAAAGGCCGGGAGGCGCGAACCGCTCCACCAGGGGTCCCCCTGGAAAATCACACCTGGTTTAATGGCGTCTGCCCCTTTTGTACCCTCTCCCAGCATGCACAGTGGGTTCACCACGTCCACTGCACGGCTGCCGAGAGAGGACACCCAATCGCGCTACTGTGTCACCCCCGTGGTTCAACCCTAGGCCTGGGCAACATTGCCACCCACAGGCCGAAGGGGAACTAGACAACACTACAGCAGAGCAGAGTCCAATTTGAATAAATCAGAAGGCCCGAGCCAAACTATTGCTCAGGCTGTCCCCTAAATTTGGGCATAGCGACCCCCAAATATGAGGGGTCCGCTACATAGGGTTGCCACCTTTTCTTTAAGTCAAACCCAAACACTCCAGCATCGCACAGCAATTTTTTTTCATAGTATGCATAGATAAACATCATTGAGCTGCAGGACATTCAAGTTGTTGAGGGGGGGGGGGGGACCTCGGACCTCGGACCTCCCCTTCATCCTCTTCACTAGCGTTATGCGGGAAAATATCTTCTCTTGCGGGAATCAGTTGTCATTGCGGGAAAGTTCCGCCCAATCTGTGCCAGTTGGGAGGTATGCATAGATTTTGCTATTAAATAACATTTCTAATCATATAAAGTTAATCACAAGAGTCCACAGAGTTCCCCCTTTACATCTGAATCCGCAGAGTTCCCTTTTACTGTAAGGGGGGACTCTGCAGACTCTGATGTAAGGGAGAACTTGGGGACTCTAACATAAGTGATGCTCTGGTGTACGGAGAGGACTCTGATGTAAGGAGGAGCACTGTGGCCTTTGGTGTAATGGGGAGCTCTCTCTGTTGTAATGAGTGCTCTGAGAACCCTGATTTACCTTAGTGTACTAACTTACAGGTAGGAGAGAGAAGGGGGGAGGGGGGAGGGGGAAGACTTCAGTCACAGGCAGGGATGGATGGTGAGCTTACTCACCCCTTGGCGGTCAGCACCTCTCATCCAGATGTATCTAAGGCTTCTGGGCTTCGAATTTCCCATCCACACTTTCCTTTTCTGAGGAACAGTGCTGGGGATTGGAGTGTGGGCAGACAAAGAGGGGTAGGGGCGGGAGAAAGAGGTGCAGATCTAGCCCTCTGTTGTTTACCATCTATGTGTGTTTGGGGGGGGGGGTTTGTTAGTGTTGGCTTTGGGCATTGTGAAAGAGAGTGTAACAGACACTCTCAGCTTAGACAACTGCAGCCAGCAACCCTGCTGGGAAGCCATAGTCCAGTGTAAATAAAGTATCCAGGTCTCAGACAGTCTGAAACCCAGACGCATGATTCCAAACCCGAACTGTCCGGGTGAATCCCGAACAGGTGGAAACCCTACACCCGAGTCCTCTTATATAGCCTCATCATCTGCAGGCGGGGATGACATTGCTCACTGCCTCCGTGGTGCATAAACTTCCCCAATCCTGCATAATAAGCTGAGGACACATCCAGGGGCAGACTGAGACGCTCATGGGGCCCCCCTGATCCCAGGCCCTCGGTCAGTGCTCGAGTGTCCGAATGGTCAGTCCGCCCCTGGCCCCTCCACCAAATGATTTGGACCAGTGCACAAAGCAAGGTCTATAAACACATAGATGAGCAAGTTTGGGGTGGAGGAACTTGACTGGCCTGCACACCTGACCTCAACCTGATACATAGCTCCCAACTGTCCCTGATTTTGAGGGTCTGTCCCTGATTTGGAGAAATGTCCCTCTGTCCTTCATTCCTCCTCATTTTTCCCTCATTTTTGTCTGATCTATATAGTTGTCTATAAAACGCACTTTTTATCTATCAAAAAGTGTTTTCCAGTGCTAAACCTTTCATCTGATTTCTAAATTGCTGCATTTGTAAATTCCAAAAGCCAATATAATAGTAGAGGTAAAAAAGCACTTGTGGGTTTAACCAATCGTGTTTTTTTGTACAATTCTCCTTTAAAGGGGGCATGGCAGGCAATGTGTCCTATGCCTGCATACTTTTGCTGATAGGTGTCCCTCATTCCCTTCTCAAAATTTAGGAGGTATGCCGATAGAACACCTTTGGGATGAATTAGAGTGGAGACTGCGAGCCAGGCCTTCTCGTTCAACATCAGTGCCTGACCTCACAAATGCACTTCTGGAAGAATGGTCAAACACTCCCATAGACACACTCCTAAACCTTGATTACAGCCTTTCCAGAAGAGTTGAAGCTGTTATAGCTGCAAAGAGTGGACCAACTCAATATTGAACATTACGGACTAAGACTGGGATGCCATTAAAGTTCATGTGTGTGTAAAGCGTCCCAATACTTTTGGTAATATAGTGTATTCTGGAATCCTCCATAAGACAGGGTACAGCGATCAAACCTGCAGAGCCCAGAACAGCCCAAAGCAATCACATGCTTCTCAACTGATTACAGGAGACCAGAACTAAATCTACCTAATCTAACTAGCAACCTAGGAGGGTGCTACAGAAATAAAAGCAAAATCACAAGCATATATTTGTAGCGGGTATTTAAATTTGGGGGGGGGAGCATCTGGGTTAAATAACCCAGATGTACGAATTGTTAGGGAATCTGAGGATCCCTTTTGTGGTTCTTGGAGGACTCTGGTGGTGCAAGGTTCCCTGTGACCTGCAGGTGGCGTTGTCGCCCTGGGCCGGAGTTGAACCTGCACCGCAAGACTGTGCCTTTTTGTCCTTTCCTGGCACCAGGGCGGGGAACCCGCTGTGACGCAAAGGGAGAGGAGATAAAAGGGGCGGACGCCCTGACCTCGCGGGGTTCAGAGTTGGAGGACGCGGCCGCACCCAGGCACCTCCGGCCTGGGTGCTGGCGTTCCGGAGATCCGGGCCCAGGTGCCCTTGACCTGGCCGGAGCGAGGGATGGAGTCCATTCCAGGCACCTTAAGCCTGGGGTGAGGTACTATGGCCAAGGCCTGGGGCCCAGTAACTTTGACTGGGTTCCGCGAGGGTGGAGGAGTCCGAGGGGCCCTAAAGGTGTTGGGACCCGTATCTGAGGCGAGGAGGCCGGTGAGTGTAACCCTTCCGGATAGTCCGGTACAGCATTAATCCGGTGACGGCGGGGCCTCTGGTAACTCCCTTGGAGGGATGTCTTCCCCCTGACAGGGGCTGCAACATAGCAAAGGTAACTCCAGTTCCTGTTCACTAGAGTCGCTGGAAGAGACTCTGAAGCCAAAAAGTCCATTTAACAGCCACTGTGCTTAGCAACCGTTGGTGAAACCTCAAGGGTTAAGTTTCTTTGAGGATTGTGCCTTGACCTACTCCCCACCAATACTGAACTGTTCTATGGGTCTCAAACTGTCTGCTCGCAAAGGACTATTTGTTTGCCATTATGGAATAAATAAGTGTTGGACCTTTTCAGTGTGTGGTACTCCAATTACTGGGAGCAAAGGGGGTTATCGGCAGAACAGACTTGGCTCTGAATGTATACACAGCCCGGGTGTAATCGGATTCTGGCCTTCACCTCTACACGCAGTAATCTAGAGGACATGGGCCGTAGCGCACCTCGCTCTCCCCTTCAAAGTACCCCTAGACCGAAGCCAAAGCATCCACTAAAGAAGAGAGAGAGGGTGAGGCCGCTACACATGGGGGCTCGTCCGGGATGTGTGTTTCGTGTATGGAGCTGGGAACGTCTGTGTTTGGACTTTGCTGTCCGGTGGAGTTCCGAGTAGGTCGGCCATGTTGGCAGGCACGCCACGAGGCACACCATAGCTGCGCAGTTCGTGGGCGGGGAGAAGGGAAAGCCCGCGAAGAAGTGCAGACTGTGGGAGGAGTCTGGCCATGTGGAAGTAGTCACGTAGGGATTCTGGCGCTTGTTGGTCAGTGCGCAATGGAGCAGCAGACAGTCGGGATGACCTCAAGTACCCCGTGGATTTCGGTTCCTTACCCCACGAAGATGACTCCCTTTGCTGCTTCCATAACGGATACAGGAATAAGACTTAGGCCCCGAGGACATTTGGCTCTGTATGTATGCAGAGACATAGAGGCCCTCAGTGTGATCTGTCCCGGCTGCTCGGGACTGGTGGTCAGCTTGAAGCAATTCGGGTGATGTGAGGCCTGCAAGGAGTTTCTTTTTGAGGTGGAACCATTCACAGAAAGGCCCCGGGCCTTCCACCTCAACTGCCTCACAGGTACCGCCACTCCGGAAGGGGAGATCCAGGCCTTTGCGGAGATTTCTGTGCGCGCTGACCAGGGCAAAGAGAGTGCCCAAACAGAGACTGAGATTGAAAAATCCGAGGATGCTGCTTCGGTCAGCACAAGCTCCCTGCTCCCACCTCCGAAGAGGAAAGTCGGCCTGGTACAGCCATCCTATGGTCGTGGAAGAGCTTCGCTCCGCCGCTTGCCTGGCCTGGATGGATCCGGCGGGAAGAGCCCTGGACCTGTTCTTCTGAAGGCCGAGGTGAGCCAGGGGTTGGGACTGTGAGTGTGGTTGGAGGTGTCGGGAGTCCATTGTCGGTGGAGCCCGTGAGGGAGGGTGATTCTCCATCTACTGGGAATTACCTGCCCGCGGAAATGTACGACACCTCCGACCTTGAGTCGCTGTCAGATGCTGGCGATGATGGCGAAATTGACGAGGTCTTTCACCGCAAGGGTTGGGACAAGATGCCGTTACCCGCGCTCCGTGCACCAAGGGTTCTGCCCATGTCTACAGGGGATAGTACACCCCGGGTGGAGGTCCCGGAGGCCGGGGAGGAATCTGGTCTCTTGCTTACCCTTCCATCCTGTGAATCGCCTGCTGTTTCATCCGTTCCGGTGATGGGAATGCATCGATCATTGCTGCAGGCTTCCAAGTCCAAGCCAACGGAGGAAGTTAAAAGTACCTCGGCATCCGGAGGCCATAGTCCAGCCTGGAGAAGGAGACCGTGCCACCATGCCACCTCTGGCCCGGCTGCAGCGGCTCTTCTGTCAGAGAGTTGCCCGTGAATATGGGTGGGAGTACCCATACCTACCCCGGGACTTGCTTTTTGAAGTGGAGGTTCTGCGGCAGCGATGGTATGATGAGTTTGTCTAGGAAAAGCTCAAAGTGCCCCATGCTCGCCGATATCTTTCATGCTTATCCCCGTGTCCAAGAAGTTCAAGGACTGTAAAGCGGGGTGGATGTTGGGTCGGCACATCCATGCGGACAAGGTGCTTATTTGTCGCAAGGACGGAGAGAACATTGAGTATAATGTGGAGACTTTCGATAAGCACCTGAAGCCCCTGTTCCTGCCGCACCCAAAGTTCTACCTTTAGGAGGAAAAGACTCCTGTGTGCTCTATTATTGTTCATTGCTGAACTTGCCGGACCACAAGGACTGTGCCCTATTTTTTTTTTTGATTTGGGCGTTTTACTCTTTTGGAGAAATGAAAGCTGTTACTGTTTGTTCTCACTCTTTCTCCCTGCACTGCAAAGAAGATAATGACTTTGGGGTGTAGTTAGTGTAGACACAGAGAAAAGGAGAAAATAAAGTTGTCTGGAGGATTTGGCCAAGTGTCATTACCGTGGCACTGTCACCAGGTGGCAGTGTTGCGCAATGACTGTTTTTTTTTTACACTTGCATCACCATACTCATTGGAGCGAATGGGCCTTTTCAAGGACAGGCCCGTTCATTCCAAGAAAACACATATTGTGTTAGGATGTTGTGTTTTTCCATTCTGCAGGAGATTCGTCTGTCAAGGCTGCTGAGAATGGGTGGTCCTTAGATAGTCAGAGGGAGGATGGTGCATGTGTAAATGTCAGAAGTGTTTTATCGAAAGTTTTATAGTTCTACTGTTTTATATTTTCCCTTTCCCATTCTAAGTCTTGGCAAAATTCAGGGCTAATTTGTATGGTTTAGTCTCTGGGCGGAGCTCATGCACCACCTTTGTGGGGTGTGGGTTTGGACCAGACACTGGGGACCAGTGTCAAATTACAGGGGGGAGAGTGTAGCGGGTATTTAGATTGGGGGGGGGGCATCTGGGTTAATTAACCCAGATATACTAATTGTTAGGGAATCTGAGGATCCCCTTTGTGGTTCTTGGAGGACTCTGGTGGTGCAAGGTTCCCTGTGGCCTGCAGGTGGCGTTGTCGCCCTGGGCCAGAGTTGAACCTGCACCGCAAGACTGTGCCTTTTTGTCCTTTCCTGGCACAGGTGCAGCGGGGCGGGGAACCCGCTGTGACGCAAAGGGAGAGGAGATAAATGGGGCGGACGCCCTGACCTCGGGGTTCAGAGTTGGAGGACGCGGCTGCACCCAGGCACCTTCAGCCTGGGTGCTGGCATTCCGGAGTTCCGGGCCCAGGTGCTCTTGACCTGGCTGGAGCAAGGGATGGAGTCTATCCCAGGCACCTTAAGCCTGGGGTGAGGTACTATGGCCAAGGCCTGGGGCCCAGTAACTTTGACTGGGTTCCGCGAGGGTGGAGGAGTCCAAGGGGCCCTAAGGTGTTGGGACCCGTATCTGAGGCGAGGAGGCCGGGGAGTGTAACCCTTCAGGATAGTCCGGCACAGCATTAATCCGGTGACGGCTGGGCCTCTGGTAACTCCCTTGGAGGGATGTCTTCCCCCTGACAGGGGCTGCAACGTAGCGAAGGTAACTCCAGTTCCTGTTCACTAGAGTCGCTGTAAGAGACTCTGAAGCCAAAAAGTCCATTTAACAGCCACTGTGCTTAGCAACCGTTGGTGAAACCTCAACGGTTTAGTTTCTTTGAGGATTGTGCCTTGACCTACTCCCCACCAATACTGAACTGTTCTATGGGTCTCAAACTGTCTGCTCGCAAAGGACTATTTGTTTGCCGTTATGGAATAAATAAGTGTTGGACCTTTTCAGAGTGTGGTACTCCAATTACTGGGAGCAAAGGGGGTTATCAGCAGAACAGACTTGGCTCTGAACGTATACACAGCCCGGGTGTAATCTGATTCTGGCCTTCACCTCTACACACAGTAATCTAGAGGACATGGGCCGTGGCGCATCTCGCTCTCCCCTTCAAAGTACCCCTAGACCGAAGCCAAAGCATCCACTAAAGAAGAGAAAGAGTGTGAGGCCACTACATATTTATTACTGTACATGCTGCTTGACTGTATTACAGTAATAAATAAAGACGATTTGATTGGGCTTTAATTTCCCCCCATAGTAAGCAGGCTGAATTAGACAATAACCCAGTTTACTGTACACTATGGGTACACGTCACATTTATTATCCCCTTGATTATTCTATATTATGCTGTATTGTTCACACGCCGTCAGCCCGGCGTGTGAACAAACACAGCGGCAATATCAGACACACAGAGGCGGGACACAGCCTGCCCAAGCCAATTTTACCGTAATATACCGGGGAGTCCCTCTCCAATTACCGGCACGCAGGGAGGAAAACAAACCCCCCGTATCTTCAGGAAACAATCTTTCTTCCGGTGATTTTTAGATGTGACATTTATTGGTCCTTATTTCAGCCGATGAATCGGCAAGGTGGAATCGGCAAGGTGTCTGCACACAGACAGACAGTGACTGAACATCTGTTCCATCAGCTGTAGTTGGAGCATGTGCAGTTAACACGGCGCTCGCTCCCGAAGCTTATCCACGCCGCTCGCTCTATCAGATGGGGGACCCATCTCGATAGAACAGCGCTGGCTGCGCTCACTCAATACAGCAAGGGGATGCTTTTATTAAAAGGGCGGATATGATTATAAGAGGCCGCGCTCACTGAATACAAGAAATTTATGCTGCCCAGTGCTTTTCTCAAAGGAGCGGAAATTTCTTGTATTCAGTGAGCGCGGCCTCTTATAATCATATCCGCCCCTTTGATAAAAGCATCCCCTTGCTGTAGTGAGCGCAGCCAGCGCTGTTCGATCGAGATGGGTCCCCCATTTGATAGAACGAGCGGCGTGTTAACTGCGCATGCTCCAACTACAGCTGATGGAACAGATGTTCAGTCTTGGAAATTTCCGTGATCTCCGATTGCGCATGCACAGTCCAGCTCGGGCACTATCTGATAGGGGACCCATATTGATAGGACAGGGGCACCAGATTGCGAGCTGCACTATGCTTATAACACTCAGGAGACGCTCTTCAGCATCTTGCACAGCTGTCACACTACCCGGGACCCATATTGATAGGACAGGGGCACCAGATTGCGAGCTGCACTATGCTTATAACACTCAGGAGACGCTCTTCAGCATCTTGCACAGCTGTCACACTACCCGGGACCCATATTGATAGGACAGGGGCACCAGATTGCGAGCTGCACTATGCTTATAACACTCAGGAGACGCTCTTCAGCATCTTGCACAGCTGTCACACTACCCGGGACCCATATTGATAGGACAGGGGCACCAGATTGCGAGCTGCACTATGCTTATAACACTCAGGAGACGCTCTTCAGCATCTTGCACAGCTGTCACACTACCCGGGACCCATATTGATAGGACAGGGGCACCAGATTGCGAGCTGCACTATGCTTATAACACTCAGGAGACGCTCTTCAGCATCTTGCACAGCTGTCACACTACCCGGGACCCATATTGATAGGACAGGGGCACCAGATTGCGAGCTGCACTATGCTTATAACACTCAGGAGACGCTCTTCAGCATCTTGCACAGCTGTCACACTACCCGGGACCCATATTGATAGGACAGGGGCACCAGATTGCGAGCTGCACTATGCTTATAACACTCAGGAGACGCTCTTCAGCATCTTGCACAGCTGTCACACTACCCGGGACCCATATTGATAGGACAGGGGCACCAGATTGCGAGCTGCACTATGCTTATAACACTCAGGAGACGCTCTTCAGCATCTTGCACAGCTGTCACACTACCCCGTGTTCTGAACTCTTATACAGCCCGCACACTGAACTGAGTACCTCCTTCTCTGTAGTTGCAGCCGTACCAGACAGGAGAGAACGATCGTCCCAGGTTTGGCTGCTGATCATAGACAAGAGAGAGCAGCAGTGAGGGTGGGCGGAGCAGGAAGATGACGTTCACTCAGTCAGCAACCACTGTCCAGCCCAGCAGTCACCAGAGCTCACCCCAGGCTAGCTAAGAAGTTCCTGAATCAAGCCATGGGAGCTGCCATTAAGGTGAAGTGCTAACTTATATTTGTAGAACAAGCTGGGTTAGTGTCAGCTTGTTTCTGTGTCATGGTCTGTCTGTAATCAGTGCTTGCAGATTACTGTTTAATTATCAGTATCCAGCAACTCTGATAAGACCCCAGACCAGGACAATTCTACTAGTCCCCAGGCTCATTACAAATCTGTAATGGACATTTTTAAGTGTAGCGGGGTCCTAAATTTAGGGGACGTGTCTGAGTGGTAGTTATGCTCAAACACCCCAATTGTTAGGATTCTATCAACCACTTTTGTCCGCAGGGAGAGTATCGGTGTGAAGTTCCCTGTGGCCTGCAGGTGGCGCTGCCATGGTAGGCCAGGGTTGAACCGCTGATACAGTGCTGTGCCTTGTGTGTCCCCTCCCAGCACCCGTACAGTGGGTGTGGCAGGCCTGCTGTGCATGCTGGGAGAGGATATAAAAGGGGCAGACGCTGCCTGTTCAAGGTTCTTCGGTCGTCGGGAGTCCTACTCCCAGGAGTGTGTTCCTGTCCGCCCTGGGCACCTTTGGCCCAGGGGCGGAGGTCGGTGAATAGGTCCCAGGCACCATTAGTCCTGGGACTGCAGCAAAGGCCTTGGGCCCAGCACCTTCGGCTGGGGCCCATCAAGGATCGAGGAATCCCAGGGTGCCGCCTTGTGAGGGGACCCATATCTTAGACGAGGAGGCCGGGGGAGGAACTGTTCCGAGGGACCGGTGAGAAGTTACGGTGAAGGAAGGGTCCCGGTAACTCTCTGGAGGGATGTCTTCTCCTTACAAAGAGGTCAAGTTTTGCAGCACCAAGTTCACCAGGTCTGTGGCAGAGACTGTGCGGTTAAGTTTGAGTACCATTTGGCTGCTAGTCCCTACCTAGGGAGACTATCCATCTGGGCTAAGTCTGCTTGAGAAGCCAAGCAGTGGAGTGATTACGTTTGTGCCTGGACCTCTCCCACATCTTATGCTGTCCTGTCTTCTTCTTACCTTTACCTATCAGAGACTGTTATTTGCAAAGAGAAAATAAAATCTACGTTGGAGTTGCTGCTGGTGTGGACATTCTGGTTTCTGGCTGTGGAGACCCGCCAACAACACCGCTCAACCTCTTTATACAGGAGGGTACGGGCTTGTGGCATGGTGTGCCTTTTCTTCCTGCGAGGAGCCGAACAAGGCAGGTAGAGGAGGGGATCTGTGTGCTACATAAGGCTACATGTTTTGATTGCAAAGGAGGTGAGCATCTGCAAGAATTCATTTCTGACCAAGCATGTGATCAGTTACATATTCTTTAACCGCTTAAGGACCAGCGCACGCCTATTTACGTCGACAGAATGGCACGGACAGGCATAAGGGCGTACAGGTACGTCCCCTTTAAGATGCCGCAGTGTGGTCGCACATGCCGCCAGTGGAGCGTTCGCGACCCTGGCGCGAGCTCCGTGGGTCCCGCGGACTTGATCGCCTCTACAGTTAACAGAGATAAGTCCTTGTTCCCCCCAGTGACTTGAATGTCCACACTAGCAGCAACTCCAACGTAGATTTTATTTTCTCTTTGCAAATAACAGTCTCTGATAGGTAAAGGTAAGAAGAAGACTAACAGTAGACATAGTAGTAGTAGTAGTAGACATAGAAGATGTAGTCTAGATGTCCCTTTAAGTAAAATATTAGATGGACAAAGCCCTTCAGAACACCAGCGCATGTCCCCTTTACCTAGACCCACACTTACTCTCTAGCACCAAAAGGGTGGCAAAAGCACAAAGGTCCCCAAGATCTCTTAGGGCCCTTTCACACAGGCGGACCGTTCAGGTCCGCCTGTCAGTTTTTAGGCGGACCTGAACGGACGCAACGTGCACCTCTATGGAGCCACGGATGTCAGCGGTGACATGCCCGCTGACATCCGACCCGCTCAAGTATAATGGAGGAAAGCCCTATTTTCTATCCGTCTGGCGGATCGGATTACAACGGACTGTACGGTCCGTCGTCATCCGATCCCCCATAGGGGAGAGCGGCGCTCTGATAGGTCGGTCCCTGCACAGTGTGCGGTGACAGACCTGTCATCTGCCTGCTCAGCGGGGGATCGTCAGAGCGATCCCTGCTAAGCAAAGCGGAGCCCGCACACGGACACATCGGTGTGAAAGGGCCCTTAGAAGTGTCTGTACTCACACAAGGCCCAAGGACAGTTGGTTTCCTCTTTTCATCTTCCAAGTGAAACCTTACTCCGGTGATACCAGACAAGATCTTCAGTGGATAGCCCCCCTCAGTCAGCTTTCCCTAGCTCCAGGATCTCCAAATCCAGGCCCTCGGGTCCTCGACATCCAGGCCCTCAGGTCCCTCGGTAGACATAGCAGCATTGCCTTAGAGGGCAGCATGCTCCCCAGGATAAACTAATCATCTCCAGGAAAAGACCCCATACCCAGGGTGCTCACAGAATATATACAGTCTGTCAGCATGCCATCAGAGCTTGCCTCTCTGGTATTGGCCAGGGCTGTATCGATATTCATGCAATATATCATCCAGAAACCTCTCAAGCTTTCTAGAGGCAAAGGGAGTTATCAGACTGGCAGCAGCTGACCCCACTGAGCAGACCTGACTAGCAAAACACAGCTACACTGAGTAACTACCTAGGAGAGTGCTACATTCATATTTTTATCCTAGGCCCACCTTGACAGTTAAATCCCTGATGGCAGTCATCTCATTTTCAGTACGGTGACATTATTGTGAAATAACTGGCAACAAGCAAAGGGTGACCAGACATCCCCGGTTTCCGGGGACAGTCCCTGGATTGAGGACACTGTATCCGGACCAAGTCTGTCCCCGGATTGGATTTGAACAGGGGCTGGGGCAATTTCAAAGACAGTCAGTGCAAAATTAAAAATTACATTTCTGAATTACACACCCCCACTCTGCTGCTCCTACTAGCTTAGGGGGGTATATTTGTTTCCATTATCTGTGCCCCTTTCTGATGATCATGTGCTGGTCGGAGAGGAGGGAATATTTCTTCAGTTTCAGGTGCCCATTCAGCTCCGCTCGCATGTTCTTCTGCCTTGGCTCAAGTCCCGGCCAGCCGCCTGCCTGCCTATCTCCTTGCCTTCCCTGGTCAAGTGATCTTCCTCCACTCCCCACCCAGTAGTAGCCGGGGGCCCAGAGAGTAAGACTTGACAGGCTGTGAGGTGGGCGGCGATGGGCAGAGAGTCGCTGATTGCCGCCATTACTAGAAAAAAATAATATGTCCCTGGATTTCATTTTAAAAATCTGGTCACCTTAAACAAGCAGCTAAATCTCTCCATAGCAAAACAATTTAATTGCATGTGTAGCCCTGCCTAGGCTGAACATAGATCAAAGTCGTATCACTAAAGTCTCATGCAAGCTTTAAAATGGTGAATTTATTTCAAAATGTTGTTTTACTCTGCAGCTTTATAAATTAAAATAATTAATAGGTGACCCTGCCATGCAGTTCCTGTGCAGGCACTTCTGTGTCCGGCATAAATACAGATGGATCCGGTTGTGCCAGTGCTGCGCTAAACTACATGAAGAAGGTTAGCTAGGATTTTTGTTACCAGTTTGTGTTTAGATCTACTTTACAGTCGGAATTTTTTGACCATAGATCATTTTAGTCAACTAACACCTCACATTCATCTAAATTTGTTTGGTTCCTGGAACTTGAAAGTCTTGTTCTCGAAGAAGGTGTGTTTTTTGTTTTTGTTTTCTGTAGATAGTATATATTCTAGCTGCTGTACATGATCACACCTCTCCTGGAAGCAACATTCATGACTCCATTCAATCAGGTAACATCAACATTTATCCTGTTTCAAGCCTGATCACTTTTATTGATTTTGAGAATTTCACTCTCCATAAACCTATCCACTGCAGCGCTGATCAGTGTATTCCAAAAGTGAGGGACTCTCAGAATACAATGACACAGCAGGGAGGATTTCACCATCCACCTCACATATGGTGATGGGGAAATCAGTTTAGATTTTTTTTTGTTCAGCTAACTGCCTGAACAAAAAAAAAAACTGAGCCATGTGTAGCGGGTAGGTACTTTTCAGTATGTTGATTCGGGTGGAGACATCAGTGATGTCCAGTTCCCTGCGGCCCAGCAGGTGGCGCTGTCACTTTGGGCCGGGGTTGAACCATCGCTGGAGTGCTGTACCCTTTTTGGTCTCTTGCAGCGGTTGTACGGCGGGGCAGGGAACCCGCTGTGCTAGCTGGGGGAGGCTATAAAGGGGGCGGACATCTTCGCCATGAGGTCCGAGTCCCAGGCACCTTTAGCCTGAGGGCTGCTGTCCAGCGGTCGGTGTCCAGGCGGCCTAGGCCTGGACACGTGGAGTTCGGGAGTCACCCCAGACACCCTCAGTCTGGGGTGAGGTGCATCGTTCAGGCCTGGGGCCCAGCTTCTTCCACTGGGATCCGCCCGGGAGGAACCATCCTAAGGCACCCACAGGATCGGGTGTCTGAATCCAGGCGTAAGGGACCGCGCAGGTGACCTTCCCGTAGATCTGGTGCAGCAGATTGCCAGTGCCGGGACAGGGCCTCCGGAGACCGTCGGGATGGATGTCCTCGCCATACAGGGGCCATATTCACACGGAAGGTGGTCCATGTTCTGAGGTCGGTGGCAGAGACCGTTACTTAGGCCCGTGACAGGGGCTCCAAACAGTTCACCCGGTAGGTGGCAGCTACCAACTTCACGGTCGGTGGCAGAGACCGTGCGCCAGGCCTATCCGCACGAGAAAGGGATAGGAGAGTTCATTGTGCCTGGGTCTACTCGTATCCACACCCCTGTCTGTCTGTTATGGAAGTTCAACTGATTATGTTCATTCTGGCATTGAAGAAATAAAGGAGTGTTGAACTTTTAATGGTGTGGGGCTCTATTACTGGCAGATACACCTCCACGGAAGAAGCGGAGGCTCCATATGCAGGATGCAGACCCGAAGGTAATTTAAAAAATACTTTGCTCAAACCTCACATACACGGAGGGTGAGAGCTGGGCGTAGTGTCCTGCACTCTCTCCTCCAGAGTAACCCCTAGACAACAGCCACAAACAACCGATACGAGAGAGAGAGAGAGAGTGTGAGGCCGCTACACATGCATGGCCAGTTGGCTAAAGTTTTAGTACCAAATTAGGGAGGGGATCCATAGACTAAGCTGGACATACATGGTCGAATTTCGAAAGAATTTTCCTTTGAAAATCAGAAAAATTGTGCGTTTTGTGATCTGATGGATTGATTTAGAAATTTGACCAAACAAACCTTCAATTTCACCTCTTTTCGTATCTGGGAATCTTCTTTTCTTTCCGGGAATTTTCTTTTCTTGCACATGCGCATTTCTTTTTCGGTTACATTTCTCGCACGATTCTCCCATCATGGATTAGAAAATCGTTTGTTTTTAAAAAAAAATCCAACATGTCCGATAATTAAACTTCAATGGCCACACGAAAATTGGCTTTTGCTGCAGCCCACTAATGGTGCAAAATACGAACAAAAATTCTTAGATAAGATTTTCGAAAGAAAATTCTTTCAAAATACGACCCATGTATGGCCTGCCTAAAAGAGCATATATAGAGGGAGGGAGGGGCTGTGTTCCCTGAGCTGGTTTAAAGTATATTTCTCTTTTGCAGCAATTTTGAGAAACCGCAGCTATATGTTTGTTATGGGGTCCTATTCACATAGCATGTTTGCAGGTAAAAATAAACAAAACAGTAAATTAAATCCTTGCCATCCGGCGCTAAACTATACAAAATAGTTTCCTCTCTATACAGTGCGGGGCTGGTCCCCATCACCCACAAAAACATGCGATAAAGCAAACCTTTTCTTCCAATCCAAAACAGCGCTCCTCTCACTCAGATTCCCTTCTGAGTCTCAGGCCAGAGCCCTGCTGTGCTCTCTTCCTGGTCTTTTAACTTCAACCTGAGTGTGGATTCAGGTGGACCAGAACATCAGGACCAGAAGCCAGCCTGCCACAGAGGCTGGAAAAACCGGGCCGGACTCTGGTTCAGTCCCTTACAGTGATAAGTAAAAATATTTATATAGGTGCTATTGACATGAAATTTTCACCACATGTCGGTAACAACCCATGCAATCCATACATACAAATAAACCAAAACAAATAAGTTCATAAGTTAAGTTATGGCTGCTATGTAGTCCCCAACTATTTTATTGAAATTCTTCTTTAAGGTAGGATCAGACAAAGTGTTAGTTCTGTGCAGAGAAATTTAGGAATTATGGAATTGTCCAACTTGAGTGACAAAACCAGGGACAACTTCCTCTCTATATGCAACTCCACTTGATCCTCTGTAAAACTCCAACTGATTCTTCTTTTAGTAGTTAACAGTCTCTGTTAGATCTGCAACAGCCCCCTACCAGGCTAGGAACTCTCAGTCCCTTTGGAAATGTGTCGTGAACTGCTTCCTGGAGTATCTGCAACTTCCCTGTAGACACTGGTCCCAGCACTACTACTGCAGGAAACGCTAGCCCACCTGGCTGCTTCTTCACTAGTCTACCCAACCGACTCTCCAGAAATCTCCCAGGGCAACATAGGGAAGATTGGAGCACGCCGCTTTCTTCCAGAGAGACCTGCTACATGTGGCAGTTTCTCTCCTTGAATGTCCCTTCACTGGTCTGTAGTACTCACACTGTCCTCCCTGCTTCCGCTGCCTCTCAGGGAAGACTCCTTTCAAGCTTTTCCTGTTGTCAGGATCCTCCCAGGCCAGCACCCAACCCCCTGGCCCGAGACAGAGCACCCCCTCAGACTAGGGGGTTCGCCTCAAGGGCCACTGACAGTCTCTTCAGCACTGTATCTCCATCTTCCACCCTACTCCCTTCCCAGCATGACTCATTCCTATTTAAGGGTTCACTTAGTCCCCTGCCAGGCCCACCTCCTGGGGATTGGCTAAGCGCCCCTAAATATGCAGAAAAACCCTCTGCCCTCTAGTTTCCAGAATGTTCTCTAACTTTCCAGAACCAGGTGGAGGCATCAGAGAGCTGTCTGTATGAGTCATGCTGCCCTGAACTCTAATAACCCTGACCCAGATTAGACTCACAGGGTTTAAACATGAGTCAGAATATAGATATGTGAAACCTTGTGAGCTGCTATGTTAATCTAATTAAAGTTTCCAGCACTAAACACACTTCCTAAACATGTGAATTAACAAACTAGAATCAGAATAAGTGCAGCGCTAAATACAAAGTATCCCCATAGGGATACATAGTGCATTCAATAAACGATATATAAATAAAGTACACTATGCAAATTTTCACAATGTGTCCTTATGTAGCGGGTATACACTTTCTGTGTGTTTAAAACTGGCAGAGACACCAGTAATGTGCAGTTCCCTGCAGCCCCACGGGTGGCGCTGTCGCCTTGGGCTGGGGTTGAACCATTGCTGTGTGCTGTGCTTCCTTTTTGTCCTCCCTCGGCAGCGGTATGGTGGGGCGGGGAACCCACCGTGCTTGCTGGGAGAGGGTATAAAAAGGCCGGCCATCTTTGTCACGGGGTCGAGTCCCAGGCACCTTCAGCCTGTGGGCGTGTGGTTCGTGTCGGTCCTCTAGGCGGCCTAGGCCTAGAGGACGTTCGGAGGTCGTGTTCCATCCCAGGCACCTTTAGCCTGGGGTGAGGTACTCGGATGGAGGTCTGGAGCTCAGTGCCCAACACTGAGTTCCGCGAGGGAAGGAGATCCTAGGGGACCCTGGGAGAGGGTACCCGAATCCAGGGGGCGTAATGGACCGGTGGGAGACACTTGCTTGAAGACCCGGTGCATCATATTGCCGGTGACAGGTGAGCCTTCCATTGGAGACCGCCTGGAAGGAAACCCCCCCCCCCCCTCGCATTGAAGACCGCAACCCACTTTCAGGAAGGAAAGTGGAGAGTTAATTGTGTCTGGGCCTACTCGCATCCACACCTCCTTGTCTGTTCTGTTCTCTAAGGGGTCCAACTGATTGTGTTCACTTTTGCATTGAGAAGAATAAAGGAGTGTTGGACTTTAATGGTGTGGGGCTCGTTTTCTGGCAGACATTGTTCAAGGTAACTCTCTTTGGAGGTTCCAGGTGCAGAACACCGACCCGAAGGTAAAATAAGAACTTTGCTTACACCACACAAACACCTGTGGTGGAGGCTTGGCGTGGTGACCCCGCACTCTCTCCTCATAAGGTACCCCTAAACAAGAGAGAGACGAGCTGAAGGTAGAGGGGAGAGTGGAGGCCGCTACACGTGGGGGCTCGGGTCCGGTATGGTGTTCGTGTTACTACGGAATTGAACGTGTCTGCCGGGAGGAGTTCCGAGTAGGTGGGCCAATTTATTGGCCAAAGTGCATCCCTGCTCGAAGTCGTGGACATGACCCAGTGAAGGGAAAGGCCCGCGCAGAAAAGCGAGGAAAGGGGGGAGCTCAGCCGTGTGAAGGACTACACATGGAGGCTTCTATTTGCACTGCGCCACCAGGCACACCCCCACCGCTTGGTTCGTGGGCGTGACTCAGAAAGAAGAAGAAAAGCCCGCGAACTGGAGCAAAGGGGAGGAGTCCAATACGTGTGAAGGACTACATGTGGGACGTTGGCGCAAAACTTTGCAGTGCGCGATGGACCAACAGCAAGTCACCATGTTCGGACAAACAGCGTGGGTTCCACTTCATCCTTCTACCACGTCTTTGGCTGCTGCTGCTCCGGTGACCGATACAGGGATTCGGCTAAAGCCAAGGGGATGATTCGCCCTGTATTCATGCATGGACGTTGAGGCCCTGGGTGTGATTTGTCCCGGCTGCTCGGGACTGGTGTGTCATCTGAAGCCATTCGGGCGATGCGAGGCCTGTGGGGAGTTTCTATTTGAAGTGGATCCAGCGGTTGAGAAGCCAAGAACCATTTACCCCGGCCGTGTTGCAGGCAGCACCACTCAGAGAGGAGGAATCACTGCTTTGACAGCCATCCCTGCGCGCACTGCAGCGACCGCGGAGGAGGTCGCGACTACTCAACGGGAGAAATCCGAGGATGCTGACTCGGTCACCACTGTCTCACAGCGTCCACCGCCGAAGAGAAAGACCGGTATGGTAGCCCCGTCCAGCGGTTGCAGGGGACCATCTCGCCTGCCTACGCCCGGCCTGGATGAATCCAGTAAGAAGAGTTCCACACGTCCTGCCTCTAGAAAAGGCAGAGGTAAGCCAGGTGGAGGGACTTGGTGTGTGGGCGGAGGTGTTGGGGATCCACAACCCTGTATGTCCGTGGGAGGTAGCAATTCAGTCTCCACTACAGGCTACCTGCCCGCGGAGGAGTGTGACACCTCCGACCTAGAGTCGCTCTCCGATTTGGGAGACAATGTCGCCATAGACGAACTGTTTGCTCAGAAGGGCTGGGACAAAGTACCTCTCGCCTCGTCCCGTGGAACCAGGGACCCATCCATGTCTACAGGGGATAGTACACCCCAGGTGGAGGCACCAGCGCCTGAGGAGGGGCCCCGTCGCCAGCCTACTCTTGCTTTCCCGGTGCCACCTGCACCTAATGCCGGGGAGAAGAGACTGTTGTTGCGGGCACCTATGCCTAGACCAGCTGTGATCAAGGTCCCTCGCCACCCGGACTCAATAGTTTTACCTGGCGAAGGGGAAAGAGCCACTATGCCTCCTCTGGCGAGACTACAATGCCTATATGGCCAGAAGGTTGTTGCTGAGTACGGATGGGAGTATCCATACTTGTCCAAGGAGTTGCTGTATGAGGTGGAAGTGTGCCGGAAGCGCTGGTACAATGACTTTGTGTGGACCCACCTTCAGGTTCCACACGCCCGCAGGAACCTGGCATGCTCCCCCAAGGCCTCTCAGCGTTTTAAAGATTGCAAGGCAGAATGGATGTTGGGACGGCACATCCACGCAGACAAAGTGCTGGTCCGGCGGAAGGAAGGGCAGGATGTTGAGTATCATCTGGAGACCATGGATCAGCACTTGAAGCCACTTGTTCTGCCGCATCCCTGCTTCTATCTGTAGGAGGAAAGAGACTCCGTTCTTGTTTCCTGTACTGCTGAACTTTCTGGGGTTTGTTGTCCCTGTTGCCCAGAGGAATGAAGGACTGTTCCTGTTTTGTTCTTCAATTTTCCAACAAGAGATCATGGACTCTGGGGTAGATAGGGCTCAAGAGAAGAAGGAAAGTTCCACGAGTGCAGTTACCGCGACGTTGTCACCAGGTGGCAGTGTTGCGCATCGTTAACACTTTTCACACACTCACTCTTGGAGAAAAGGGATTTCTTCACAAAGAAGTCTCTTTCCTCTTACACGAATACATGTGTCAGGGTTTATGTGTGTTAATTTTCTTTTTTCCCTCTGCAGGAGAGCATCTCTTCAGGACCACTGAGTATGGGGTGAGTCTTGGTCAGGATGGGTGGGGAAAAAGTGTAATGTGAATATGTGATTTTAAAGTTATGGTTAAAATGTTGTTGTTTCCCTTCCCTTTCATGTAAGGCTCAGACACAATTGCTTCAGTTGACCAAGTTTTCAAAAGTTTTATTTTGTACAATTTGTAGTTGGGTTCTGGACTGGGCTATGCCAGCCGTTGAGGGCATAGTTTGCTCCAGACACTGGGGACCAGTGTCAAATTACCAGGGGGAGAGTGTAGCAGGTATAGACTTTCTGTGTGTTTAAAACTGGCAGAGACACCAGTAATGTGCAGTTCCCTGCAGCCCCACGGGTGGCGCTGTCGCCTTGGGCTGGGGTTGAACCATTGCTGTGTGCTGTGCTTCCTTTTTGTCCTCCCTCGTCAGCGGTATGGTGGCCGGGGAACCCGCCGTGCTTGCTGGGAGAGGGTATAAAGGGGCCGGCCATCTTTGTCACGGGGTCGAGTCCCAGGCACCTTCAGCCTGTGGGCGTGTGGTTCGTGTCGGTCCACTAGGCGGCCTAGGCCTAGAGGACGTTCGGAGGTCGTGTTCCATCCCAGGCACCTTTAGCCTGGGGTGAGGTACTTGGATGGAGGTCTGGAGCTCAGTGCCCAACACTGAGTTCCGCGAGGGAAGGAGATCCTAGGGGACCCTGGGAGAGGGTACCCGAATCCGGAGGGCGTAATAGACCGGTGGGAGACACTTGCTTGAAGACCCGGTGCAGCATATTGCCGGTGGCAGGTGAGCCTTCCATTGGAGACCGCCTGGAAGGAAACCCCCCCCCCTCGCATTGAAGACCGCAACCCACTTTCAGGAAGGAAAGTGGAGAGTTAATTGTGTCTGGGCCTACTTGCATCCACACCTCCTTGTCTGTTCTGTTCTCTAAGGGATCCAACTGATTGTGTTCACTTTTGCATTGAGAAGAATAAAGGAGTGTTGGACTTTAATGGTGTGGGGCTCGTTTTCTGGCAGACATTGTTCAAGGTAACTCTCTTTGGAGGTTCCAGGTGCAGAACACCGACCCGAAGGTAAAATAAGAACTTTGCTTCCACCACACAAACACCTGTGGTGGAGGCTTGGCGTGGTGACCCCGCACTCTCTCCTCATAAGGTACCCCTAGACAAGAGAGAGACGAGCTGAAGATAGAGGGGAGAGTGGAGGCCGCTACACTTGTATAAATCAAACAAGTGCAATGTGCAGATATTGTCCATATAGTGTCCTTATGAAAATCAATTGATGGTGAAAGAATCGTGCCAATCCATTATATGCATCGTGAATAAACGGTCTCTCCACAATTATCCAGCCGTATATGTGTTTCTCAAACTCCTAGTGCTCCCTCCACCGGTTGTGCCCTCACCTTTATAGGCTTTTTAAATGTGCCTTTAGAAATGATTAATCCAATGCTTCTTGTAAAGTACTATTGCCAGATCTGATTGCTTTGCATGTTGTCGATGTGATTGGCGTTCACAAGCAGCAGAAAGGAGGTTTAACCCTTTGATTGACCGATGTGATTGGAGTTCACGAGCAGCAGAAAGGAGGTTTAACCCTTTGATTGACTGATATGACTGGAGTTTACGGGCAGCTTATAAGGAGAAGGAATACTATGAGAAGCATTTTTAAAGGATTAATAATTTCTAAAGGCACATTTAAAAAGCCTATAAGGTGAGGGCACCACCGGTGGAGGGAGCACTAGGAGATCGTTCATTCACTATGCATATAATGGACTGGCATGGTTTTTTCACCATCAATTGATTTTTATAAGGACACTATATGGACCATATCTGCACATTGCACTTTAATATTTATCATATTGTTTGATTTATAGAAGAACACATTGTGAAAATTTTCATATTGTACCTTATTTATAATATCGTTTATTGAATGCACTCTATATCCCTCAGGGGATACTTTGTATTTAGAACTGCACTTATTCTGTTTCTAATGAGTCAGAATATGTTTTACCTACTCTGACATTAGTAGCACACTAGAGGGTGCCACGCTATTAAAACCCCACTCTGGAATCAATGGTACCCCCTGTCCACTAGTTAAAAGAGATGGCCATCGTCATTCATACTGTTGCATCAACGCGTTCCATCACCCTGGCTCCCCCTCTCCCCCCATTTTTTCTTTTCTCCCTTCTCTTTTTCTTTTCTCCCCTCTCCTTCCTCATCACTTCTTCTCTCGGCACCCTCTTGGGTGACCCTATGCCTCTACAATCTAGCTTCCTTCTGTCTAAAACTGTGAAGTGTCCGCTCGTACAACCCGAGCAGAATGCACGTGGGTACTACCTGATCCGGTGAGGTGAGAAGCTCACCTGCGTGTCAGTGATGTTATACTAACTTGCTTTCAAGCAACTCTGCTTCAAATTGTATCTCCATGGCTTGTATCTATGTTTGGTATGACAGGGCACCTTTGGTGCTTTCGTTGTATTGTATTTTGATGGATACTTTATTCTTCTATAGAAATAAAGAATAAAAAAAATAAAAAAAGGAATGGGCCACCAATAGCAATTAGAGACATGTCCATTTACTCTTTAATGCTTTACTATAAAGTAAACAACATCAATGCATGCACGTCAGGCAGGGGCGGTGCTGGGCCGGGGGGCAGGGTGGAGATTTCCCCCAGGCCGGCGTCTACATTATCTTCAAACGGCCGCTGGGCTGGCTGTCTGTAAAAAATAATTTCGAGTCGCACTGCTAGAAGTCGGCCGTGGCGGCCGCCGATTGGATAGCTGGCTGCTGCTGCACTGCAATGTGGGAGTTGTAGTCCGGCTGCGCTAAAGATAAGGAACTTATCAGCGCAGCAAACTACAACTCCCACCTCCCAGGAGTCTCAGACTGAGGCAGATCATGTGGCACGTCAGGGGAGGGGACGAGCGGCGCCACGAACGTCACATGTGACTTGCTGAGCTCATGAGTTGGGGCCGGGCGCTGGCTTGAGGAGAAAAGAAGATGTGACAGAAAGTATCCCCCCCCCAAAGAGGTGCAAGGACCTGGCTCTCGAATCATCACCCCCCCTGAAGAGGTGCAAGGACCTGGCTCTCCACTGAGACACCCAGCCTGAAGTAAGGTATGAGTGAAGTTACAGTTCTTAATGCAATACTCTCTGTCAGCCCACCCCTCTCCTTCAGCCCACCCCTCTCCGTCAGCCCACCCCTCTCCGTCAACCCACCCCCGACCGTCAGCCCACCCCTCTCCCTCAACGCAGCCCCCTCCGTCAGCCCACCCCCCTCCGTCAACCCACCCCTCTTCGTCAACGCACCCCCCTCTATCAGCCCACCCCCCTCTGTCAGCCCCAGCAGGGTGCACCGTGCCAGCCACCCACCCAACCACTGACCCACAGCAGGAAGCCAGGCCAGCCAGCTGCAGCAGAGTGCACCATACCAGCCACCCACCCACTGACCTACAGCAGGGAGCCGGGCCATCCACCTGCAGCAGTGAGCCGGGCCATCCACCTGCAGCAGGGAGCCGGGCCACCCACCTGCAGCAGGGAGCCGGGCCACCCACCTGCAGCAGGGAGCCGGGCCACCCACCTGCAGCAGGGACCCGGGCCACCCACCTGCAGCAGGGACCCGGGCCACCCACCGGCAGCAGCGACCCGGGCCACCCACCTGCAGCAGGGACCCGGGCCACCCACCGGCAGCAGGGAGCCGGGCCAGCCACCTGCAGCAGGGAGCCGGGCCAGCCACCTGCAGCAGGGAGCCGGGCCAGCCACCTGCAGCAGGGAGCCGGGCCAGCCACCTGCAGCGGGGAGACTGGCCAGCCACCTGCAGCGGGGTGCACTGTGCCAGCCACCCACCACCCTACAGCAGGGACCTAGACCAGCCACCTTCAGCAGGGTGCACTGTGCCAGCCACCCACCCACCCACTGACCCACAGCATGAAGCCAGGCCAGCCACCCACACCAGGAAACCAGCCAGCCACGGTGACTCACCCACAGCAGGGATTCCACCAGCCAGTCACAGGAGCCAACCAGCCAAGGTGACCATCCACAGCAGGATGCCAGCCAGCCAGCCACAGCAGGGTGTCGGCCAGCCACCCACAGGAGCCAGCCACAGAGGACGCGGGAGCCAACCAGCCACGGTGACCATCCACAGCTGGGTGCCAGCCAGCCACCCACGGTGACCCACCCATACCAGGGAGCCAGCCAGCCACAGCAGGGTGCCGGACAGCCACCCACAGGAACCAGCCACAGAGGATGCGGGAGTCAGCCAGCCACAGAGGGTGCGGGAGCCAGCCACAGCCACAGTACCCATAGTTAAGGTAAGAGGATCACTACACAGTACCAATTTTATTTCTACTTTGTGAGAGGTTGGAGCAGGGGTGAGAGTCATGGCACAAGGAGGGGGTCCCATTAGGACCAGAGTGTATGAAGGTGTTCACTGTACACTCTGTTAGAAAGAGGCCCCCTCCAGGTCCCATTATACTCCTTTTCAGCCTCTAATGGGACCCTGGGGGGAACGCTAACAGATTCTATAATGGACACTGAATGGGCCTCTGTTAGAGAAACCCCTTTCCATGTCCCATTAGCAGTGGCGGTGCGTCCATAGTGGGCGCAGGAGCGTCGCCCCCTCTCTCCCCTGCACCCGTCACTCAACAATATATAGATTCATGCATTGCATGAATCTATCTATTGTCGCCGCTGCCGCCCACTATTCAGTTTCTCGGCCCCCTGTTGAGGGCCGGCCATCTGAATAACAGTGGTGGGTGTGTTTTGGAAATGCCTATCAAAGCCTGTGGGCTCTAATAGGCTTCCCGATTAGAGCCTGTGTGGGCTCTAATTGGCTTCCAAATGGTTAAGCAGCGGGCGCACAGTCTGTGCGTTCCCTGCTTACATAGTGCCGTGTTAGGGAATCGCTTCCCTAACACTGACCCGCCTCTCATGACTGAAGCGACATCGGGGACGGAAGAAGACACGAGGGAGCGGAGGGAGCATGGAGGAGGATGACGCTGACCTGAGGAAGGTAAGTGTCCCGGGCAGTGGCGGCCCGTCCATAGGGGGCGCCCGGGCGCCGCCCCCCCCTCCTGTGGTCACCAAAAAAAAAAACGGGCCCTTTAAGAGTTTTTTTTTTTTTTTTTTTTTAATGTCTTTTTTGTCACACATGGCGGCGCGACCATAGTGGGCGCAGAAGCGCCGCTACCGCTCGCTTCTGCGCTCGGCCGTCACTCACAACAATACATAGGTTCATGCATTGCATAAACCTATGTATTGCTGCCGCCCACTATTCAGATGGCCGGCCCCTTGAGCGCCGGCCATCTGAATAACAGCGTCTGATTGGCCTTTAGAAGTGCCTATCAGAGCCAGCAGGCTCTGATAGGCTTCCCGACTACAGCCTGAGGGCTGTAATCGGCTTCTAAATATCTAATGAGAGGACGCACAGGGGTGCGTTCCCTGGCCAATCAGGTTCACCGGGTCTGGTTACCGGTAACCTGATTGGCTGAAGAGACATCGAGGGCGGGGGAGAAGACATCGAGGACGGAAGAAGGACAGCGCTGACTCGAGGAAGGTAAGTGCAGGGCTGGGGGGAGAAACTGGCTGCATATGGGGGAGAAACTGGCTGTATATGGGGGACAAACTGGCTGTATTATGGGGGACAAACTGGCTGTATTATGGGGGACAAACTGGCTGTATTATGGGGGACAAACTGGCTGTATATTGGGGGAGAAACTGGCTGTATATTGGGGGAGAAACTGGCTGTATATTGGGGGAGAAACTGGCTGTATATTGGGGGAGAAACTGGCTGTATATTGGGGGAGAAACTGGCTGCATATGGGGGAGAAACTGGCTGCATATGGGGGAGAAACTGGCTGCATATGGGGGAGAAACTGGCTGTATTATGGGGGACAAACTGGCTGCATTATGGGGAAGAAATTGGCTGCATATGGGGGACAAACTGGCTGTATTATAGGGGAAAAACTGGCTGCATATGGGGGAGAAACTGGCTGCATATGGGGGAGAAACTGGCTGCATATGGGGGAGAAACTGGCTGCATATGGGGGAGAAACTGGCTGTATTATGGGGGAGAAACTGGCTGTATTATGGGGGAGAAACTGGCTGTATTATGGGGGAGAAACTGGCTGTATATGGGGGACAAACTGGCTGCATTATGGGGGACAAACTGGCTGCATTATGGGGGACAAACTGGCTGCATTATGGGGGACAAACTGGCTGCATATGGGGGAGAAACTGGCTGCATATGGGGGAGAAACTGGCTGCATATGGGGGAGAAACTGGCTGTATTATGGGGGAGAAACTGGCTGTACTATGGGGGAGAAACTGGCTGTATATGGGGGAGAAAATGGCTGCATATGGGGGACAAACTGGCTGCATATGGGGGACAAACTGGCTGTATTATGGGGGGAGAAACTGGCTGTATATGGGGGGGGGGAAACTGGCTGCATTTGGGGACAAACTAGTGGCGTTTGGGCACAGTGGCTGCGTTTAATGGGCACAGTGGCGGCAATTGATGATTTTTTATTTTTTTTCAGTTTGTTTGCGCCCCCCCAAAAAATTTGAGCACCAGCCGCCACTGGTCCCGGGCTGGGGAGGAAACTGGCTGTATTTGGGGACAAACTGGCTGTATTGGGGGCAAACTGGCTGCATTTGGGGACAAACTGGCTGTATTTGGGGAAAAACTGGCTGCATTTGAGGGGGCAAACTAGTGGCCTTTGATGAGCACAGTGGCTGCATTTAATGGGCACAGTGGCGGCAATTGATGATTTTTTTTTTCAGTTTGTTTGCACCCCCCCCAAAAAAATTGAGCACCAGCCGCCACTGCCCATTAGACTCCTTTAAAGTCTCTAAGGTCTCTCTCTAACAGAGGCTTTCTAATGGACACTGTTAGAGAGAGACCCCCCTCCAGGTCCAACTAGACTCTGTTGTAGTCTTTAATGGGGTCTGGAGGAGACACTTTCTAACAGACTGTCCAATGGACACTTTTAGAGAAAGACCCCCCTCCAGGTACCATTAGACTCTGTTGTTAATCAGTGTTTAAAAAAAAAAAAAGGCAGAAGTTGTACTTTGTGCAAAATAAAGGGGTGGGCCAGGGGTGGGTCATGTTTGGGCCAGGGGCAGGGCCTGACAGGGGCCCTTGCTTTATTTGACCAGGGGGACCCTGGGTGTTGTCAGTCTACACCAGGGCAGCAAGGCGCACCAGGGAGTCCAGACCCACGTGAATGGCTCGGGCTGCCCAGGACAGGAGCATCACTTCACACCCCCAGGATTGGAGGGAGCCATGCAAGGACCTTCTAACCTGGCAGCTGAACCCCACATCCCATCTACCCCCCCATACACCCTATTTACTCTGCCCCAGGCCAGTGCCCACCCATTAACCTAAAAATAGGTCTCAACACTGTGAGTCCTGTTGAGAGCTGGCCACAGACCTGTGGGTCCTGCTGGGAGCTAACATGTGGGTCCTGCTGGCCACTAGCCTAGGGTAACCAGACGTTTCTGGGGGCAGTTCCCTGACTGAGGACACTGTCCCTGGACCAAGTCTGTCCCCAGTTTTGTTTCTGCTTTGCAGGGCAAATCGGGGGTGGGTGCACCACGAGCTGGGGCAATGGGAGGGCGCCCAGGGCCGACCCTACCATCGGTCTTGCTGTGCCCATTGGGCTGCCTCGGAAGGGAAGTGCCGCCAGATTACACAGAGCGGGGATCTCTCGCTTACCTGGCAGCCGCTGTGATACAAAGTCCCGCCTCCTGGACCGGCTCCTATGATAGACAGCACATTGATGACTTCTATCATAGGAGCTGGTCCAGGAGGCGGGACTTCGTATCACAGCGGCCGCGCTGGATAAGCGTGAGATCTCCGCTCTGTGTAATTCGGCTGCTCTCCTCTCTAATCCCCATGCACTGAACAGACTGCACTGATGGGCACTGGTGAGGCTACGCTGATGGGCACTGGTGAGGCTACGCTGATGGGCACTGGTGAGGTTGCGCTTATTCGGTGGTTCAATGGGCCACTTGACTGGACTTGCTCCCCGGCCTAAGGCTGCCAGCCCTCCCCTGACGTCAGGGCATACCACTTCTCACCAATTCTGATAGTGGACATCAGTACTCTCCCAGGTCAGGCACTCTTTCCTCTTCCCCTGTCTCAGTCCTATCTGGGGTTTCAGAACCCCTTTGAGTATTCCCCTCGCCAGGGAATACAAAACACTGGAAAGCATTACATACTTGAATGGCCCCATCAGGACCCATGAGGGCCAGCTCCAAAGACAAATTACTCTCTCAAATACTCCACTTGATCTTTCCTTTGCAATTCAACTCACTTTTATATATACTAGGGAAGGGCGCAACCTAATAGCCAAACCAGGAATCGTGCTAACACCCGGTTACTCACAGCCAAATGATGCTGCAGCCCTGAGTCCTCTCCTCTTGTGCTTTCTTCCTGATTGTGGTCCTTCTTGGGTTGTCTGCCTTCATGATGTGGACACTTCCTGTTAGATGGCCACCTCTCAGAAGAGGACTGATGTCATCACAGGGTGTCAGTAGGAGACAGGTGGTCTCAGGGCATCTTTGGACTGGATTAGCAGACCCCCAGCACTGGAACTGATGGTGGTAAGGGACTTGGATGGGGGACTTTAGGTGAGTATTGCTAGCTTCACCAGGTAATTGGGAAAAAAGACTGTCAGTATAGGTTAGAGGATGGTAGGAAGGGTGGTGGAAAGTTTGTTTTATTGCTGAATTTCCTTGCCTCCCTTATGTGTTTCTTTCAAGTTGTAGAGTTGGGAGGTATGGTTTACATATTCTAAATGGAGATTGCAGTCTTTTTATAATTATAGCGATACACTCAGTTAAGAGGGCTGCTGGAATTGATTTGGGCCCTGTAGTGCACCGCTGTCAACCCCTGGCAATCGGCTCTAACCTCCCGTGGCACAGCTAGTAGTAGTGGGATAAGACCGCGTGACCGCAACTGTTGGTGACGCAGTCTTATAGCAAGCATGCACAGCAATATACTTTTAAACTCCTATAAAAGTAACGGAAGCTGACACCAACTATACTTGACCCAGATATTTTACTAAGGCAGATGGGCAAGTAATGTAATAACAGTATAACAATGTGCAGATTTTGAGAATAAACAGTATTTAAATGAACAAACAATCGGATAACTCAAATAATGCTGTGCGGCTCTATCGCTGCCCCTTTTCAATCACTTCCCCTCGTGGGTAGACTAACTCTCAATAGTATCTACCTACACAGTCAGGCCTGACTGATCTAAATGGAAGTTCAAGGAAACAATCTTCGCATGAAATCTTTCGGTGGTGCACTTGCTGAACAAACTTTATAATCCAAACGAATAGTGAAGATAAAGTATCTGTCTATGAGCAAGTGCTCTCTCACCACCCGGACAAGTCCAAGAAATGTCTCTGAGGTTCCGCTAGGCTGGTGGAGGGCTCTTTGGAGAAATGCACAAGGCCCAGGCTTCAGGCCTTGTGCACACAGCAGTTCAGCACAGGGATCCTCTTGCTAGGAGAGGGGGTGTCCAAAGAGACAGAGTAAACTCCGCCTCCCCTTTATAAAGTCTGCCCCAGCAGCCCCTGCTCTGTGGCAATGCACCCTGGGTGCTGCAGGATGTACTGGGAAATGTAGTCTCTGGTGCTTAAAGGGGAATACCCCTGTAACGGCACCCCAATCTCAAGGGGTATTAACGCCGTTTACGATGTTCCCTCTCCTAGACACACATCCACTCGCTACCGATATCCACAGCTAAACGACCCTTTCCTATAGGAGCCGACCCCTCTGGAAGAAGACGAGACGCACTCTGTCTCTTCTGTAGTAGGAATGAATTTATTATTGCCAAACATTGTAACTTTATACACAATTCAGGGCACATGATTTAACATGAACAAGGGCCCAGCTCCACCCACACATCCCAAAACTCAACACCTCATCCTGACGTCTGCTAGGCTTCAAAAGATCCCAACACAATAGAATATACGATCTCCAATACACATCTTCCCACAAAGGGTTGGCAGCCAGTCTGTCTGGCGACAACAGGTTCTAAACCCTTTACATCTTAAATCCCTTTGTATTGTAAATCCCAGTCTGCCTTTATAATACACACAAGTATAGGGTTAATTACTTCTATTCACACCAGACCTTCCCAAGTCATACTGAACAATAGAATGCAAATTACCTTAATTCCTCACAGCCATGATTACACAAAGTCAGGGCTGTCGGTGATGATATTAGCATCTAAGAGTATGTGTCTAAACATCATGAAGGCGTCACTTTCCAATTAACCTGTTGAGGTCATAATCAAACAGTAGAGAGTTCTTTGCAGGTATCCTGGGGAATATGGTGGATGAATATTACAGACCCAATCTAGATAAAATGTATGTACAGCATTGAATATGGCCATCATAGACCATATTGGGGGTTTCTTTTATTCACCCTGTGTCCAAAGTGACCCCACTGTCACACATCTCCCCTTTCGGCAGGGGACTAACAGAGGAGGCGACCCCAGACGGGTGGACTCCAAAGTTAGTCCATAGGTCCATTCTTCCGATGTCTGGATAACCCATCAACATCGCACTAGGAGCCCGGGATGACGTCTGTTTGCCGGGACAACCCATCAGCATTGCCGTTTTGCTTACCGGGTCGGTAGCTGATGGTGAAGTTGTAAGGTTGTAGGGCTAAGCTCCACCGCAGCAACCTGCCATTATCTCCGGAGACCCGGTTAAGCCAGACCAATGGGTTGTGGTCGGTGACCAGTGAAAATTCCTGTCCGTATAAGTAAGGGTTCAGCTTTTTAAGGGCCCAGACCAGGGCCAAACACTCCTTCTCCACTGCCGCATAGCTCACTTCCCGGGGTAATAGTTTTCTACTCAGGTATGCAACAGGGTGTTCTCCTCCATCCTCCCCAACTTGGCTCAGCACCGCCCCCAGTCCAAACATGGAAGCATCTGTGTGGACAAGAAAACGTTTGTTAGGTACTGGGGCAGCCAAGACAGGGGCATTTACAAGTGCTTGCTTGAGGGCTAGAAACGCGGATTCACAAGCTGGAGACCACAGGACCTGCCTAGGTAAATTCTTTTTCGTCAAGTCAGTCAGGGGTTTGGCGATAGCACTATAATTAGGGACAAAACGTCTGTAGTACCCTGCAGTTCCCAAGAAGGCCAATACCTGGGTCTTAGTACGGGGCGTGGGCCAGTTAGCTACTGCCTCTACCTTGGCTGGCTCTGGTCTCTGGTTCCCACACCCCATTCGGTGTCCCAGGTACTGCACCTCCGCCATCCCTAGATGGCACTTGTCTGGTTTCAAGGTCAGGCCTGCGGCCCGAATTTTGTCCAGAACCACTCCTACGTGAACCAGGTGCTCCTCCCAAGACCCACTGTAGATCGCAATGTCATCCAGATATGCACATGCAAAATCCTGGAAGCCATCGAGGAGCCTATCCACCATACGTTGGAAGGTAGCCGGGGCATTTTTCATTCCAAATGGCATGACCTTAGACTGGTATAGGCCAAATGGGGTAACAAATGTCGACTTGGGGATAGCATCCTCGGCCAGGGGGATCTGCCAATAACCTTTACACAGGTCTATTGTAGTTAAATAACGTCCCCTGGCTATACGATCTAGCAGTTCGTCTACCCTGGGCATCGGGTAGGCATCGGTGGTGGTCTTCTCGTTGAGTCGCCTGTAGTCCACGCAGAACCGGGTAGTCCCGTCTTTCTTAGGCACCAGGACTACAGGCGAGGCCCAAGGGCTGTCAGAAGGCTCAATGACTCCTAACTGAATCATCTCCTGTATCTCCTTCCGCATTTCCTCTCGGACTGCTTCAGGGATACGGTAGGGGGGCTGGCGAAGGGGTGCTTGTCCAGGGGTCTCTACCTTATGCACAGCCAGGGTCGTATAGCCCGGTTTTTGGGAGAACGTCGCCTGTTTCTCCCACAGAAGCCTCTTAGCCTGTTCCTTCTTTGGGGGGCTTAACCGGTCTCCTAGCTGTACAAGGCTAATGAGGTCAGTCTGGGGCTCTCTCTCTAGTAAGTCAGGGAGGGGTAAATCTTCTGAGTCGTCCGCAGCAGGGGCACATACTGCAGCAATATCCTCCTGCCGTTCCTGATACTCCTTCAGCATGTTCACATGAAAGGTTCGCTGGATTCTTTCATCTGTACAGCTGGCAATGACATAGGTAGTATCACATACCTGGGCTACTACTTTATACGGGCCCTGCCAAGATGCCTGCATCTTGTCGGTCTTCACAGGCTTGAGCACTAAGACCTTCTGCCCAACCTGGAAGACCCGTTGTCGGGCCCCCCGGTCGTACCATCTCTTCTGTCTTCCCTGGGCCGCCTGGAGATTCTCTTACCATCAGACAGTTGCTCCATGCGGTCCCTGAGTTCCAGAACATAGGGTACTATGGGGGTCCCTTCCTGCTCTGTCTCTCCCTCCCAGTGTCCTCTGATGAGATCGAGGGGTCCGCGGACCCTTCTCCCATAGAGCAACTCGAAGGGCGAGAACCCAGTAGATTCCTGGGGTACCTCTCTGTACGCAAATAACAGGTGAGGCAGGAATCTCTCCCAGTCTCTGCAAGAGTCCGAAAAGGTCCTCAACATTTGCTTGAGGGTCCCGTTAAAGCGTTCGCAGAGACCATTAGTCTGGGGGTGGTAGGGGGAGCTCAGCAAGGGCCTAATATTGCACACCTTCCACAACTGCTGGGTGAGCACCGCGGTAAACTGGGTTCCCTGGTCAGAGAGAATCTCCTTAGGGAACCCAACTCTGGTAAAAATCTTAACCAGGGCATCAGCTACTGTCTCTGCTTCAATGTTGGACATAGCTACTGCCTCTGGGTAACGGGTGGCGTAGTCCACCACGGTGAGAATATACTTCTTTCCGGATGGACTAGGCCGGGCCAGGGGACCCACAATGTCAACGGCTATGCGGTAAAAGGGCTCCCCAATAATAGGCATGGACATGAGTTTAGCCTTAGGGTGGTCCCCCCTCTTACCTATCCGTTGACATGTGTCACACGTTTTGCAGTATTGTCGCACATCCTGGCTAAAATTGGGCCAGAAGAAATTCTGTGTGATCCTATAGGCCGTGCGACGGAACCCTAGATGTCCTGCTAGCGGCACATCATGCCCGATTCGCAGAATCTCCAGCTGGTATTTCTTAGGTACCACCAGCTGTCGTTTCTGCGAAGGGGCCTTACTTCTCTGGGATGGCTTAGGGATCCTATACAGTCTATCCCCATCCCATTCAAAAAGCTCCCCATCTATTCCCCTTTCCTGAGTATCTGCCTTAGCCCTATACTTGTGTAAGGTCGGGTCCTCCCGAGTTTCCCTCCCGAATGCTTCTGGGGTATCCCAGCCTAGGCGCGCCTGATCTAAGGTACGTGTCGGGGAGGATAGTCTCACCTGGGTCTCTGTAGCAAGCGGGCCGGTTCCAGCAGTACGTGTCTGTGCACGGGTAGTCACAGGGTTGACTTCATCGGGGCCCATCGGGGTGTAAGCAGAAAGGAGGGGGGCCAAATCATTCCCCAGTAGTACATCCGCAGGCAAGTCCTTCATCACCCCCACATTCACGTGTCCTGAACCAACCCCCCAATCCAGGTGAACACGGGCCACGGGTAGCCGGAAGATGGTACCTCCCGCTACTCTTACGGCTACAGTGTCTCCGGTGTGTTGGCTCTCTGGGATGAGGTTCTTCTGTAGTAGGGTCATGGTAGCGCCGCTATCACGTAAGCCATTGGCTACCGTTCCATTAACCCGGACCGTCTGCCTGTGTTGTTGCCTGTTGTCCCGGTTAGCTGCTTGTATTGGATCAGCCTCGTGCAGGACGCCCCAATGTTCTTCCTCCTCAACGCAGTGGGCCACAGGCATGGGTGTGCGGGGGCTCCCCCTTGCTGGTTGTCTCCATGACTGGGACTGGATGGCTGGATTTAATGGACAGTTTGTCTTTTTGTGCCGTAGCTGTTTACATCCGAAACACCTGATGGGTTGTGCATAGTCCTGGGAGTTGAACCTGGGCTGCTGAGGATAAGTGGCCGTTGGGGTTGGTGCTGAAGCTGTGTTAGAGGCTGATAAACTGGGCCGAGATAGTGGATAGCGCTCGCTTCCGCCTGACCTTCGAGAGTCCAGATATTCATCGGCAAACGTAGCCGCTTGCTGTACAGTCCGTGGTTGCTTATCTCGCACCCAATCCCGTAGTACCGGAGGGGTGTGGTTAAAGAACTGTTCTAAGAGTACTAGCTGGGTGATGTCCTCTATGGTATGAGCGCGGCTTCCCTGGAACCAGCCCTTGAGGTTTCGCTGCAGACGATGTGCCCATTCCACGTATGTTATGTGGGTTTGTTTCCGGGATTCTCGAAACTTAATCCGGCTGGCTTCGGGTGTAATGGCAAATCGGGCTAGCAGAGCTTCTTTTACCCGGTCATAGTCTCTAGCGTCCTCATCCTCCAGGGCCCGATACGCATCCGCCGCTCTGCCCGTTAAATTACTTGCCAGTAAGGCAACCCAATCTGGGGCCCGCACTTCATGTATCTGGCATAGTCTCTCAAAGTCCTGCAGGAACGCTTCAATTTCCTCCTCTCCTTCCTTAAATAGTTTGAATGCCCGAAAGGGCAACTTACGGCAAGGCGCTGTATCTTTAGGTGTTGTCTCTGATTGTCGCATTTCCGCCATTCTCTGCTCATGTTGCCGCTCATCCTGCCGCTGGATGTCTCTAACGGCTTCCCGTATGGCGGTCTCTGATGGGCTAGCACCATATAATGCCAACCGCTGGCGAACTCGTTGTTGAAACAAGTCTTCAACTGACCGGGGTCCTGCTTCACCATCCCCCTGATCCATCTCTGTTAGTTCCCTGATCAAGGTGGCTTTGTTCTTTGTCCCACCGGTGCCTCCATGGCTCTCAAGTAAGTCTTTCAGCGTGGCTCTCCTGCAGGCTGCATAGCTGGTCATTCACTGTGGTGGCTTGGGGTGTCCCAGGAACTGGAGGGAAAATCCCGCTGCTGCCAACCAATGTAACGGCACCCCATTATTGCCAAACATTGTAACTTTATACACAATTCAGGGCACATGATTTAACATGAACAAGGGCCCAGCTCCACCCACACATCCCAAAACTCAACACCTCATCCTGACGTCTGCTAGGCTTCAAAAGATCCCAACACAATAGAATATACAATCTCCAATACACATCTTCCCACAAAGGGTTGGCAGCCAGTCTGTCTGGTGACAACAAGTTCTAAACCCTTTACATCTTAAATCCCTTTGTATTGTAAATCCCAGTCTGCCTTTACAATACACACAAGTATAGGGTTAATTACTTCTATTCACACCAGACCTTCCCAAGTCATACTGAACAATAGAATGCAAATTACCTTAATTCCTCACAGCCATGATTACACAAAGTCAGGGCTGTCGGTGATGATATTAGCATCTAAGAGTATGTGTCTAAACATCATGAAGGCGTCACTTTCCAATTAACCTGTTGAGGTCATAATCAAACAGTAGAGAGTTCTTTGCAGGTATCCTGGGGAATATGGTGGATGAATATTACAGACCCAATCTAGATAAAATGTATGTACAGTATTGAATATGGCCATCATAGACCATATTGGGGGTTTCTTTTATTCACCCTGTGTCCAAAGTGACCCCACTGTCACAACCCCGCTACATAATATTTTGTGGAGATAAGTGAGCAGCCTAGTGTAATTAGTCTATTTATATTTTATTTTACATAGGCTGTACCAATGATGAAAAAAGCACAAGTTCTTGTATCAGACAGTGCAGCCTCCCCAGACCCAGAGATTACAGGAAAACATATGTACTCTGATGAATCTTACAGCATGAAAGTCGTGAATTTTGCCAATGTAATGTCGAATGAGAATGACAATGTCCAGCAATTTTTCAATACAAAGCTGCCAGAACTGGTCTCAGGGTAAGTAGACCGGCATATATACTGTAGACATTAAAAGTAGATGGGTGCAAGGAGACTATTCCCCACAGAGGTCTCCAAAGCAAAACTAAAAATTTACTATTTCGGTACCCTGAACATATTACACATTGAACAAACAAAGGTTTATATTTTATTGATACATGACTTACAATTAAAAACAAGGTATCCAGATACAGATAACAACAGAAATTAGCAGAAATAAAGATAAAGCCGTTTGAAGTACACATTACACTGATGCTAGATATACTCCATGATGGAACATTAGAGATGTAGTACTCCTCAGTGCACAGACATCCTCTACATGTTTCGCTGACTTTTACTGCTTCTTCAGGAGGAACAGTACTAAATAGAGAGGTTAAAAAAGTAATGAAATCATTAAATAGAACAGAGGGCACACAGGCCTAGTGCATTATCCCCAATATAAGTCTTTAATAAGTAAAACAGAGGTAAGTGTTATATTCACAAACAAATGCTTGTATCACAGCTTTCCATTAAAAAAAACATCAGCTCAAGTCCATGATGAGACTTCCACATCAAAAAATGTAATATTAGCAGTGTAATACCTAACGCGTTTCAAGGCTTGCCTCTTCCTCAGAGCCCAGGGCTTTGAGGAAGAGGTAAGCCTCAAAATGCATTAGCCTAATATACTGCTGATATTAATTTCTGTGATGTGGAAGTCTCATCATGGACTTGAGCTGATGTTTTTTTTTATGGAAAGCTATAATACAAGCATTTGTTTGTGAGCATGAAGCCTCATACACACGATTTGACTTCCATCGGACTTTTCCGTGAATTTTGGTCCGAAGGGCGTTGTCCGTGAACTTGTTCTGCATACACACGGCAGGACTTTTTCAGCCAACTTTCACCAAATCACATGGTTTTTCTGCTCTTTACCGCCACCCTTTGAGCAACTTCTGCTATTGTTGTCTGATCTTTAGCATTGGTTCTGAGCATGCGTGTTTGTACTTTGGACTTTAGTCCGATGGACTTGTGTACACACGATCGGATTTTGCTCCATCCGACATTTGTTGCCGGAAAGTTTGTCTGTTTTCAGAGCGAACATTTGTCTGATGAAAAACACAAAACATTTGTCCGATGGAGCGTACACGCGGTCGGATTGTCCGCTAAAACAGGTCCAACGGACAATTGTTGTCAAAAGGTCTGATCATGTGTATGGGCCTTAATACTTACTTCTGTTTTACTTATTATATAGACTTATATTAAGGATAATGCACTAGGCCTGTGTGCCCTAAGTTTTATGATTTCAGTGTATTCAGATTTCCCTAGTCTTTGGATGGCAGCAAGGTGTTCCATATCCAGATAAGGCAGGATAAGGCCCCTTTCACACTGGGGCGTTTTTCATGCGGTTTAGTGCTAATATTAGCGCTATTATACCGCATGAAAAATTCGTGCCTGTAGCCTTCAATGTGAAAGCCCGAAGGCTTTCACACTGAAGCGGTGCGCTAGCAGGACCGCTCCAAAAGTCCTGCTAGCCGCTTCTTTACAGCGGTAAAGGAGCGGTGTGTTCAATGAAATCAATGGGACACCGCGGTAATACCGCCCGCAAACTGCGGCAATAGCCGCGGTTTGCGGGCGGTATTAACCCTTTTTCGGCCGCTAGCGGGGGTTAAATTCACCCCCCTAGCGGCCGCATACCGCGGTAGGAACGACGGTATAGCAGCGCTGAAAATCGCGCTGCTATACCGCCACCGCACCTGCCCGCCCCAGTGTGAAAGGGGCCTTAGAGTCTAGAAAGGCATCTGGGTCCACCTTTAAGTTAGAGCTGCACGATTCTGGCTACAATGAGAATCACAATTTCTTTGCTTAGAAGATCACGATTCTCGCAGCATAACATCATCTTTCACATTATACAAAAAAATCGGGCTAACTTTACTGTTTAGTTTTTTTTTTTTTATGTATTTTTTCCCCAAAAAATTGCGTTTGAAAGACCGCTGCGCAAATACAGCGTGACATAAAATATTGCAACATTCGCCATTTTATTCCCTACGGGTCTCTGCTAAAAAAAATTATATATGTTTGGGGGCTCCGAGTAATTTTCTATCAAAAAATACAGATTTTAACTTTGTAAGAAACAAGTGTCAGAAAAAGGTTTAATCTTTAAGTGGTTAAAACTTCCCTCATTTACAGATGGAAGTTCATTCCTTTGATCTAAAGCCTCGTACACACGATCGGATTTCCATCGGACAAATCCGTGGATTTTTGTCTGAAGGGCATTGGCTGTGAACTTGTGCTGCATACAGACGGCAGAACTTTTTCAGCCAACATACACCAACAACGTGGTTTTTCAGCTCTTTAGCGCCACCCTTTGGGCAACTTCTGCTAATGTTGTCTGATGGTTAGCATTGGTTCGAGGCATGCGTGTTTTGTACTTTGGATTTTAGTCTGACGGACTTGTGTACACACGATCGGATAATCCGACCAAACACATTTGTTGTCGGAAAATTTGAGAGCACGACCATCCAACAATTGTTGTCAGAAATTCCGACAACAATTGCCAGATGGAGCATACAGACGGTCAGATTATCTGCCAAAACACGTCCATCACACAATTGTTGTCGGAATATCCAATCGTGTGTACGGGCCTTTAGAACAAAAAGTTACAATGTTTATAGTTATCTACCAGCACAGCAGTGTTAATTTAGTCGACTAAAAGGACTAAAACATTTTAGTTGACTAAATGAATACTATTTTAGTCGACTAAAATACGACTAAAACGAAAACAATTGAGATGACTAAAATACGACTAAAACGGGACTACAACTAAAATGCCATTTTTGTCCAAAGACTAAAACTAAATTGAAATTTGACTTCAAAATGTTCATACCTCAATACCATAAATAATAACATATTCAATTCTTCACTCCAGCAGTATATAATGAGTTTGGAAATTGTAGAGAAATGTTAACTAATGCATTATAATTTAATTACACCCATTAGATTTCAGATGTCTAAAATCAGTTTTAGTCGACTAAAATGTACTGGAGATTTAGTAGACTAAATATGACTAAAACTAAAACAATTGCAGAAGACTAAAATGGGACTAAAACTAAAATGCCATTTTAGTCCTAATGCCGCGTACACACGATCATTTTTCCCGTCGGGAAAAATTTAATTTTTTCTTTTGGATGAGAAAAATTACCGTCTGTGGGCTTTTTGTCATTTTTCCCGACGGGAAAAACTGCATTAATCACAACGAGAAAAATTAGAACATGCTCTAATTTTTCTCGTCCTGATTCCCGTCATTTTTTTCCGCTGCAGTTTTCCCATAGGGAAACACTGCCAGGGAGCCCACACATAGTCGTTTTTTTCGACCACGAAAAAAAATGTCATTTAAAACGGCTGTGTGTAGGGGAACAAGCTGTTCCTCGTTTTTCACGTCGAAAAAATCGATCGTGTGTACGCGGCATAAGACTTGAGCCCCACACACGGTCGGACTTTCTGCCAACAAACTTCATTTTGAGCAAGTTTGCCAAAAAATCCGACCGTGTGTACTCTCCATCGGACAAACTTTTTTGGTTTTCATCGGACAAAAGTTCGGTCTGCAAACGGACAAACTTTTGGCCAACAAAAGTCCGATGGAGCAAAGTCTGACCGTGTGTACAGAAAACCATCGGACTTTTGCTTGATGGACAAAACAAATAATGTTAAAATCAACCAACAATAGCAGAAGTTGACCAAAGGGTGGCAGTAAAGATCAGAAAAGAGCAGAAAAAACACGTGATGTTGTAAGAAGTTTTAAGAAAGTTTGCAGAAAAGTCTGAGCGTGTGTATGCTATGGGTGTTCCCAACCAACTCCGTTCGGACAAAAAACCACGGAAAAGTCCGATGGAAGTCCGACCGTGTGTACGAGGCTTTAAACTAAATCGAAATTTGCTGCCAAAATTAACACTGCAGCACAGACAACGTTGTAAAAAACTTGGCAGGCTGCCCGTTTTTTTATTCTTTTGACAGCTGAGTGAGCAGAGAACTCTCTACACTTGTTACATGAATTAATCGGGGAAATTCTGCATAGTGATCGTGAGGGGGGTTGAATCGAGATCACGATTTTTTTTTACGATTATTCGTGCAGCTCCACTTTAAGTGCAGGAGATTTTGTTTTGATCTATTAAAAAAAAGTAATGTTTTCCCCTCCAGTAAGTTTAGACTGCATTGCAGTACAGCCGACATCCAACCAATCAGATTTCACCTCTCATCCACTCAAAGCTAACGATGAGGGTGATTTGCTGCTGCTCACATTTCTCTTGTCTCTTTATCATAATACATTTCTCTTGGCAATATCAGACTTTTTTTGACAGATGCCCCGGTATTCTCCTCTGTAAGAAGACTGATGGCGGCCATGTTTGTGTTCTCTTTCAGGACTACAAAAGAGAAATCGCAGTATAATGTCCTAGGCATTGGAAGTGGACCTGGTGAGATCTTGTTCAACTTGCCAATAGATACAAAATCATTTAGCAAACGGCAGTAAAAACGATTGTATTCTGGCAACTGTTTAGGGTTAATACCTGTAATTAAAGTATTTGGGGTATTAATCCCTTTTTATAATTTCAGTTTATATATTTTTACATTTTTATTTATGTATATCTCAATAACAGTTTGGAATAATTGCACTAAACTACATTTTGTAAACCCAAGTGACTATCCTTAGGTGATACACAGAGATGAAACAAATCCTCCTACATAAATTGTACCTGTTTATCTGCAGCTGTGAACACAGCCTTAAGCTGGCCATAGATGGATCGAAATTCAGCCAGTTCAGAAGGGACTGGCCGAATTTCGATCCATCTATGGTCATTCTTATTCGAGAGAAGTCGATCCAATGATCGACTTCTCTCTAACAGAACTGCTGGAAAATTTTTGTTCGATCAACACTGCAGCCAATTGGCTGCAGTGCTGATCATTGTATTCTGACAGTGGGGGAGTCCCCGCTGTCAGAATACAATAAAAAAGCAGGGAGGATTCCTCCATTAAATGTAAAAACAAAACATTTTTTAGTGTAAGTTTTGGAATAAGGTTAAGGAAGTGGGAAAATATGGCGGGATCAAAGGGTAATAAACATTATGAAGGAGATTTACCAAATCTGGTGCACACAGAATCTGGGGCAGCTGTGCACACTAACCAATCAGCTTCTAGGTTTTATTGTCAAGGCTTAAATGGACCAGCTGAAGTTTGAAGCTGATTGGTTACTATGCACAGCTGCACCAGATTCTGTGTGAACCAGTTTTAGTAAATCTCCTCCACTGTTACAGAAAAAAATGCCTTATGAATGCAAGTGACAGATTGCAGCCTCTGTATAATTTTTTTTTATTTTGCACGAAGTTCTATTTTAACCGCTTGAAGGACCAGCGCACAACGAAAAACGTCAACAAAATGGCACAGCTGGGCAGATGGACGTACCTGTACGTCCCCTTTAAGATGCGGCATTGTGGGCGCGTGCGCGCCGCCGGCGGTGTATCCGCGTGCCCGCCGCGAGCTCCGTGAGTCCGAACGCGGGTCTCGCTGACTCGATGTCCGCGAGGATACCCGCAATCGTCTCACGGAGAGGAAGAACGGGGAAATGCTGATGTAAACAAGCATTTCCCCATTCTTCCTAGTGACAGGACACTGATCACAGCTCCCTGTAATTGGGAGCAGTGATCAGTGTCGTGTCACACGTAGCCCACCCCCCCCCACAGTTAGAACACATCCCTAGGACACACTTAACCCCTTCAGCGCCCCCTACCGGTTAACCCCTTCACTGCCAGTGTCATTTTTATAATAATCAGTGCATTTTTATTGCACTGATCGCTGTATCAATGACAATGGTCCCAAAACGGCGTCAAAAGTGTCTGATGTGTCCCCCATAATGTCACAGTCACGATAAAAATCGCTGATCGCCGCTATTACTAGTAAGAAAAAAAATAATAATAAAAATGCCATAAACCTTTGCCCTATTTTGTAGACGCTATAACTTTTGCACAAACCAACCATTAAACGCTTATTACGATTTTTCTTTTACCAAAAATATGTAGAAGAATACGTATCGGCCTAACTGAGGAAAAAAAATTGTTTTTTTATCTATTTTTTGGGGATATTCATTATAGCAAAATTAAAAAAAATTGCTTTTTTTTCAAAATTGTCGCTCTATTTTTGTTTATAGCGCAAAAAATTTAATCGCAGAGGTGATCGAATACCACCAAAAGAAAGCTTTATTTGTGGGAAAAAAAGGACGTAAATTTTGTTTGGGAGCCACGTCACACGACCGCGCAATTGTCAGTTATAGCGACACAGTGCCGAATCGCAAAAAGTGCTCTGGTCTTTGGCCAGCCAAATGGTTCGGGGCTTAAGTGGTTAAACTAAGAGTTGGGCTCATTAGTAAAGCAATACAAAGAATAAGTTGTGCAAAGTAGCCAATCAAAAATCATCTCTCATCTGTTCTTTCTGCAGTAACTTAAATCTGATTAATTTTATTAGTTTCTATTCATTGCAGTTCCTCAAGCATTGGCTGATATCTATGACTCATTTGTATTATGAAATATAATTCCAAAGCTGGTCATTTCAGACAGCTTGGCAAATTGTTTGTTACCTAAATATCTACAAAATGTGTCAGGATCGGGTAATTGGCTTCCTCTTGCCCCTTAAATGAAAATTCATTTTTTTTTTGTCTTTTTTAAAAATTTTAAACAGATGTTTAATATATTTTTAAACAATTTATATGTTTATTTGTTTTATTTTATTTTTTTATTAGTGTTGCGATAAAAAATATGCAATATTGGAAAAAAAAGCACAAAACACAATTTATAAATTAAAATGTATACTATTTATCTAAATAAAAAAAAATATATATATTACTTTGTTATCTTAAGTAATGGCCCATATTAGAAATGTAAAAGCTGAAGAAGAGAAACAAGGGTGCACCAGCCTAGTGTATTATCATTAGGATAGATTTTATTTAAAATAAAACATCAATACTACTCACAAATGTAGCAGAGAAAATCGCAGTACAATGATGTTTCATGTAGGTGGCAGCTGTAAGTAGGACTCAAACCACACTCCACAAAGTCACCCAGGATATGATGAGGGCCACTGCCGGCTTACGCGTTTCGAAGCACAAAGCTTCTTCCTCAGAGCCCAGCAGCCTTCTGACTGCTGGGCTCTGAGGAAGAAGCTTTGATAATACATTAGGCTGGTGCACCCTTGTTTCTCTTCTTCTATTTGCTAGTAGGGCACCCCTGTCCATGAAGGGCTGCAAAGCCGGTGCTACCATTGTGCAAGATTGACTGTTTGATGATCCACTTGTGCGCAGGAGTGTTTGTGTTCTGTTATCAAAAATGTAAAAGCTACTCTGGTCCATAAAGTTGCAAAGGCTGAAGTTGCTAAAAAAAAAAAAAGCTCAATTTGAAGGTAATCACGCAAAACAGAGCTGTTGACTCTTTCCATAGAAAAGTGCCTAAACCTTGTCATAGATGGTTCAAAATCAGCCAGTTCAGAAGGGAGTGGCTGAATTTCGATCCATTTATGGTCGTTTTCATTCGAGAGAAGTTGATCCAATGATTGACTCCTCTTAAACAGGACGGTTGGAAAATTTTTGTTCAATCAACGCCGCAGCCAATCAGCTGCAGCACTGATTACTGTATTCTGACAGTGGAGAAGTCCCCGCTGTCAGAATACAATAACAAAGCACGGAGGATTCCTCCATTCACCTCGCTTGTGAGGATGGGGGAATACCTTAATTTTTTTCCGATTGAAAAATACGATCATGCATTGCCATCTTACAGGGTTTACAGTAAATCTATCCATTTAAAGTACAAATAACTTATAACATAAAGACACCTCCAGGCAAAGCATGGACCATACTTAAGTGTCAGACCTCAGCCACCATTCATTATCAGGTGGCCATACAGGAGGCCATCATCTTCTATGTTTGCAAAACAGGTTTTAAATATAAATCACCACTTAATTGCTAGTCTAGAAGTTATTTGTCATTTTGCCAAAGGCATTCATTGAAATTCCAAGATGATGCTCTAATATATCAAACTGTCAAGTAAATAGGTGCGGTTTGCCTAGGGCGAGCATTTATTAGATCTTTAATTGGATATAAGTCCCTCTCAGTGCTGAAATACCAAAAAGGCAGAGTAGGCCCCGGCCTATGGGCCCCAAGCCATTTAAGGACAACGGATTAAATTAATAATGATTTGATATTGAAAGGAAATTACAATGAAGCTTTCTTAAATTGTTCACGAAAGCTAGAAAAAAAATCAATCAACTCAAATAAAGAAAAACTTTAAATTAAGGACTCTATAGAGAAAATACTGTATTCATGTAATGTACCCAATAACAACTCAGTACATAAACCATAGACAGACATTGGGTTCACATTACAGTTTGTCTGTGATTTCTCATTTTATCATCAAGAAGTTCAATTTCTTTCAGCTGTCAATTTGTAAACACACAATAGTGATGGTCATCTTCATTTAGCAGCCAAGGTGCTCACAAGTTTTCGACTGCCTAGGGTCCTCCACAGAGTTTAATCTGGCACGGTTTTCCATTACCTGCCTCATTATTCCAGCCTACAAGCAACCCCTTTCAAAGAATTTATATATAAGTGTAGGGTTGGTGGCGCTGCCCGTCACATGAAGAGTGATCCTCAATAGTAAGTCACTCTTACCAGGTGAATGTGCAAGCAGGCAAAGTCATACACAGGAACACAGCAGGAACACAATGGAGATGTTGACCACGCAAGGGCACGGAGGGAATGAGCAAAGCTGTTTAAATAGCCAAAAGGGGCTGGTTATATTTGGTTATACTCCACGCTTAGCTATGGGCTGGGCTGCTGCCTCCCTTGAGGTAGTGCCAACTGGAACCCCCTTATACATAAATTCTTTTTAAGTGTAGGGTTGGTGGCGCTGCCCGTCACCCGAAAGAGTGATCCTCCACAGTGAGTCACTCTTACCAGGTGATTGTGCAAGCACGGAGGGTGTTTTTTCACTTCCGTCACCTGAAAAGTGAACCACTATTTGGGTCGCTTATCCCAGGTGGACAGTGGGGTAAGGAGTATTATCCGTGTTCTCTTTACCAAAGGATATTTGTGTATTAATTTGTGCTCCTATTTCAGTGATATTTTTATCCCTGTGATTACTTTATAAAATTCAAGTGCGCATGCAAGATTATAATATGTTACTTATCAGGTCTGCATGTGCCTTCCAATTAAATTGGAAATCTACCACATGGAGACCCTGACCATGCATGACTAATAATTCTTTGCAAATGATACAAATGCAATCTTTGGAAAATGATGAAAAATAAGTAAAAATAAGTGCAATAATATGGTAAAAGTCCAGTAAAGAATTTCTAAAAAAACACAACAAAATCTGGTACACTTGAATTGATATTTCTATTTTAAAGTCCAAGATATATATTGCATGTCATGTCAAAATTTCCAGTGACTTTTGTGCTTTAACCAGTGTGGTCCGTGCCGTGCCCATAAAACAAGTGATTTCCGTGCTCCCCTTCAGTTCTACACTCACCAGAACCCTGGACCCCTGCAGGGGTAGAAAGCGTGTAGTGAGTGTTTAGGCAGTTCATGGGATGATCACCTCCTCCTTAGCTCAATAGATGCTGGGGTATATGAACTCCTTAGCTCCTCCGGGGTCTCTCCACCTCGAGTAGATACCGGTATGTTGCAACGGACACCTGTGCGGGCTGCGGCTCCCTATAGGGTATCCTTGTGAATGAAAAAGACGGTACTCATAGTGAAGATCCGAAGCCCCGGTCCGTGGAACGCACGCCGGCTCGGAGCTTATTGCTAGCAATCGGATACCAGGATATGCCAGTTGTTATACTTGACTGTGTCAAGTTTTATCTGTAAAACCTTTTTAACTACTTTTAATAAAACAGACCATTTGGATCTTCACTATGAGTGCCTGTCCTTTTCATCCATGAGGATACCCTATAGAGAGTCTCAGAGGTGTTTTCATTGCAACATATTTACTCGAGGTAGAGAGACCCTGGAGGAGCTAATGAGTCCAGATACCCCAGCATCTATTGAGCTAAGGAGGAGGGGATCATCCCGTGAACTGCCTAAACACTCACTACATGCGTTCTACCCCTGCAGGGGTGCAGGGTTCTGGTGAGTGTAAGTCACTTGTTTTATGGTCATGGCATGGACCACTGACTTTTTAAGGGGGTTCCAGTTGGGACTACCTCAAGGGAGGCAGCAGCCCAGCCCATACCTAAGCGCGGGGTATAACCAAATATATAGCCAGCCCCTTTTGCCTATTTAAACAGCTTTGCTCATTCCCTCCATGCCCTCGCGTGGTGAACATCTCCAGTGTGTTCCTGCTGTGTTCTGACAACGCTGACTCCTGACTTCCTGACCCCGGCTCGTTTGATTACCCGCTCTAGCTTTCAAACCCTGGCTTCTGTTTTAGACTACGTTCCTGATCTGGGTTTATTTTGCTATTACATTAAAGGTGTGATTTTAACTGCATTTTCTTTCTCTGCCTGGTTTATGGTTCCTAACAGGTACTTACACTGCTTGCATGTAAAAAAATACAGTATTAATATATACAGAGCTAATTAAATGTGTGTCTTTTATATCTAGCTGAAGTTGAGCTGTAGGGCTTTTTTAGGAATTATAGCAAGTGTTATAGTTTGGGTCAGGGAAGGGTTAAGTGATAGGGTTGGCTTTATTGTTAGGGATTAGTTGTTGAAAGTTTTGGAAGACTTACCTTGTTTTCTAGGTTTTGGTGCCAAAACCCCTGTGCTTTATTGTGTCAATACTCTATTCCAGGTGAAATTGACTTATACATACTTTCAGCAATACAAAAAATCAGGCCTGACCTCAAGATCAGCAGCGAAACCATTGAGCCAAACCATACGCAAATAGAGCTTTACAAAGGTAAGTGATGTGTCTGTTGGTATGGACCAACGTACAATAGGCAGCTGCTGCTGTGCCGATAGGGTTCCATAATAAGTACCAGCTGTATTTTACAGAATGGGGTACCATTCACACTTTTAGTTGTGGTAACAGGCATTCTAACAAGTGGAATACATGCTGCATGCATTTGTCTAATCCCATTTATTCTGAATGGTACTCCAACGCACCTTGCCGATGAACTACTGTGGAAAGGTTTTAGGCAGGTGTAAAAAATGCTGTAAATGAAGATTGCTTTCAGAAATAGAAGTGTTAATGGTTTATTTTTATCAATTAACAACATAGAAAGTAAATGAACAGAAAAGAAATCCAAATCAAATCTATATTTTCTGTGACCATCCTTTGCCTTCAAAACAGCATCAATTCTTCTAGGGACACTTGCACACAGTTTTTGAAGGAACTTGGCAGGTAGGTTGTTCCAATCATCTTGGAAAACTGACCACAGATCTTCTGTGGCTGTCGGCTGCATAAAAATCCTTCTGTCTCTTCATGTAATCCCAGACACACTCTATGATGTTGAGATCAGGGCTCTGTGGGGGCCAAACCATCACTTCCAGGACTCCTTGTTCTTCTTTACGCTATAGATATTTCTTACTGACATTGGCTCTATGTTTGGAATCGTTGTCCTGCTGCAGAAAAATACACGCCTCCCTGATGGTATGGCATGATGAATAAGTATCTGCCTGTATTTCTCAGCATTGAGGACACCATTGATCCTCAACAAATCTCCAACTCCATTTGCAGAAATGCAGCCTCAGACGTGCAAAGAACCTCCACCATGCTTCCCTGTAGGGTTTCCATCTCATTCCTTTAAACCTGAACACATATGAATTACACAGGTTCTGAGGCTAATTTGATGCATTTAAAGCCCCGTACACACAGTCGGACTTCCATCTGACTTTTCCGTGTTTTTTTGTCCAAACGGAGTTAGTCGGGAACACCCATAGCATACACACGCTCGGACTTTCCCAAAACTTTTTGCAACATCACGTGGTTTTTCTGCTCTTTTCTGCTCTTTACTGCCACCCTTAGGTCAACTTCTGCTATTGTTGGTTGATTTTAAAACATTAGTTGTTTTGTCCATCTGACAAAAGTCCGATGGTTTTCTGTACACACGGTCGGACTTTGCTCCATCGGACTTTTGTTGGCCAAAAGTTTGTCCGTTTGCAGACCAAACTTTTGTCCGATGAAAACAAGAAAAAAGCAAAAAAAGTTTGTCCGATGGAGCGTACACACGGTCGGATTGTTGGTCCAACTTGCTCAAAATGAAGTTTGTTGGCCAAAAGTCCGACCGTGTGTGCGGGGCTTAAGGCACCAAGTGAGATTAATCACCCACAGGACCTTTATAATTATTATGTGTTCGGGTTTAAAGGGATGAGGTGGCAACTCTACTTCACTGTTGCCTGCAGACAGTCATTATTATACAGCTTTCCAGCCCTTCGGTGAACAAACTGCCTCCTGCTACAGCCAAATATTTCACATTTTGACTCATCAGTCCAGAGCACCTACTGCCATTTTTCTTCACCCCAGTTCCTATGTTTTCATGCATAGTTGAGTCGCTTAGCCTTGTGCCCACGTCAGAGGTATGGCTTTTTGGCTGCAATACTTCCATGAAGACCTCTTCTGGCTAGATTTCTCAGGGCAGTAGATGGGGGTATCTGGGTCCCACCTGTTTTCGCCAGTTCTGTGCAGATGGCACTGCTGGACATCTTCTGATGTCGAAGAGAAGTAAGCATGACGTGTCTTTCATCTGCAGCATTAAGTTTCCCTGGCCAATCACTGCATCTACGCTCCTCATCGTTGCCCGTTTTCTTTTTCATTCTTCAAAAGAGCCTGAACAGCACATCTTGAAGCCCCAGTCTGCTTTGGAATCTTTGCCTGGGAGAGACCTTGCTGATGCCGTATAACTACCTTGGCTGTCCTCACCCAGTGTTAAGCCTCCTACACAGCTGTTTCTGTTTTAGTTAATGATTGTGTTTCAACCTACATATCACATTGGTGATCATTAGCACCTGCTTGGTATAATTGGTTATTCATACACCGGACTCTAATCCTACAAAATCTCTGACTTTGTGCAAGTGTAAGAATTGATGCTGGTTTGAAGCCAAAGGGTAGTCACACAAAATTTTGGTTTGATTTAGACTTGTCTTCTGTTCGCTCAATTTGCATTTTGTAAATTGATAAAAATAAACAATTAAAATACCGGTATATATTTTTGAAAGCATTCTTACTTTACATAATTTCTTTACACCTGCCTAAAACTTTTGCATAGTATTGTACATGCATTGCAGCAGTGCGCTTCCAGAAATGGTACATGGACCTTTTTTGGTGCACTAGGAAGCCCATTCAAATGAAAGGGCTACCTCAACACAACGCGCATTAATGCACCGCTATGTAACACCCAAGAACCAGACAACACCCGTCTTGGAGTACATCAGGAATAGTCTCCTGTATTTGAGGTCTCACACAAATATATACACCAGGATGACAATACAAACTGTAACCAGAAACCTAATTAACATGAGCTAATTACTAATCCTTTAACCAGACGAGGTGACTTAACATGTTGAGTTCAGAATCAAACAAACCAAGAATAGTCTTTACATATATCCTAGGAGATATTGTGGATTAATATTACTGCCCCATTTTAAGTAATCCAAGTCATATTTTCTCAGTGACCCTGTGCCACTTAGACATAGGAGGTGCATGGGGAGCTGAAACAAGCGTTTCCCAATCTTTCCAAAAGAATTCTGGGTTCCACGGGCCCCATGTCACACCCCTGCTGCCAGCCACCCCCCCCCCCATCCTGTGTCCCTCCAGCAGTGCTGACAGCTTCTTCTCCTCTCCCGCCTGCTGGATGCTGCAGAGTACTGGAGATCTCTTCAGGACGGAGGGCGGGTCAGGTAGGTTGTACGGGGCCCCATGATTTCCTAACAGCAGGAGTAGTGGTATGTACTTCAGTGATTTCCAGGTTCCAGGGGCATCATCATCATCCATGTCCATACCTGGAATTCATCTTTAAAGAGGAAGTAAAGTCTTCCTGTTTAATTGTACCTACAGGCAAGCCTATAATAAGGCTTACCTGTAGGTACTGTAAATATCTCCTAAACTTGCATCGTTTAGGAGGTATTTACTATATACGCCACCGACGACGTCACCGGCGCATGTGCTCTGAAGGAACGGCTGATCGTATCGTTTCTTCAGGGCCCATGCCGTGACCGGCGGTGCCTGCACGCATGCTCGGGAGTGACGTCATGGCAGCTCCAGCCAAATCACAGCGCCGGAGCCCGCGAACCCGGAAGAAACTCTGGGGAAAATGTCAGGTGGTTCAGCAGTCTGCAGGAGCCACTGCAACAGCTTCGATCTAAGGCAAGTATTTCATAATGAGCTAGTATGCGATGCATACTAGCTCATTATGCCTTTGTCTTACAGGTTGTTGTTTTTGTTTTTTTTAAGAGTTTACAACCTCTTTAAGTACACGTCTGTCTGTGGGCTTTATTTTTGTGCAGCAATATATAAATTATATAGATGGGAGGGGGTGCAGGGGATGTTGAGCAAAATCAGAATGCTCTTTAGAGCTCTTTATAACTTGAAACCATTTTCCTTTTTCTTTTTTGGTAATCTGTGCAGTTGAAAAATACTCAGTATTCTTTCTTCAGTTGTTACTAAAATAATCACATGACACAACAGGTGGAGCTTGCACAAAAGGTTTCATTGTTCAGGAGTGCATGATGGAGCACCTTAATCAAGGTGACCAGATTTTCAAAATGAAATCCAGGGATACCCTACTGACCATGTTGACATTTATTGGTAATGGATGGAGCAGAAGTGGGGAAAATGGCGGCATGCAAAGCATTCCACACCAAATGTTGGGTGTGGCTGAATTGTGCTAATAGTGGGAGGAGCTTAACTAGGTATAGTGTGGGTCAGCAGTGAGTGCAGGCCACACCTTTGTGGTCACCGTAACCTTGATGTCTATTTATTGTCCTGCTGAAATGTATCCTTTTTTTTTTTTATCACACAGGTGGCAACTGAAATTATTTTCAAATCTAGACTTTTCCTTTAATAGTCCATCTTCGCCCCATCCCCACAGACTTCCTATGTCTCCATATTGGTGCTTTATTATGAGGAGTAATCTCACTGACTAATAAGGATGTTGGTGAGATTGGTCGGGGGGGGGGGGTGAACCCAAGCTTAGTCTTGGGAAGAAAAGTCATGTTACTTTAGCTGCCTTAGGCCCCTTTCACACGGGGCGGTTCCGCTGGACGGACTCCGCCAGGTCAGCTGGGGATCGCTCCGTTGATCCCCGCTGAGGCGGCGGATGACAGGTCCATCTCTGCTCACTGTGCAGGGACGAACTTGTCAGAGCCCCGCTGTTCTCTATGGGGACACACGGAGCTGTGACTCGGCTCAGGTGCCCCCATAGGAAGCTGCTGACTGTGGGGGCACGCGATAGGAGAGAGGGACCAGGAGCAGCAAAGAGGGACCCGAGAAGAGGAGGATCCGGGCTGCTCTGTGAAAAGAGGAGGGGAGTATAAAATGTTTTTTATTTTTTTTTTATTTATTTTTTAACCAAGACTTTACAATCACTTTAAGAGCTTTTTATGTGGTATTTACCGGCCCCTTTTTTTTTCCTGTTAAAAAATGCAAAATCTGTTTTTTTTTGTGAATTGGACTTAGTTTACCGAATGAGATAATTTATGCAAATGAGTAACATGATATCCTTATCATATGTGGTAAACGTTAGTGTCAGGTCACCTGTGGCCAGATGACAGATGCACACCGTTGGGGATCAGGAGTGCACCACAAGGTAGTGAACCCTATGGCTGACTGCTGCGGATGGGACGCTGGATGGTTGTGGAAAATGGGACCAGTGGAGCACAACAGGGATCCACAGGGAGCTAGAGCCAAGATTCCCCAGGGCGCGGAGTCTAAGATCCAGCAGGTCTTCACCAGAGCCTCTAGTGGTGAGGATGTTATGCTGCAGCTGGGTCCAGATCGCGGCCCCCAGAGTCCCCTAGCTCATGCTCCGTAAGGTAAGGAGGATAGAGGGGAAGCAGCAGCACAGGATACAAGAATAGTGAGGGGAAAAGCCAAGGTCAGGGCAACAGCAGACAAGGATAAACAAAGGACAAGCTGAAGGTCAAGGTCACAAGCAGACAGGGATAGTCGGGAACAAGCCAATATTGAAACACAGAGACAGACGTAGCACACGGCAGGCAGGAACCCAAACACACAATGCTTAAACAAACACGTTGATCAGCAAGGCAGACTTGCAGTGCACAGGTTACTATAGAGTTCTGTGATAGGGCCTGGGGTGGAGCCAGGCTGGGAGGAGAGATTATAAAAGCAGCCAGGTGAGAGTGTCTGGCCTCTAAGGTGAACACAAAGGGAAGGTAAGATGGCAGACAAACATTACTGCATATCCATGACAGTTAGTGAATTGACCCCTATATTCCAAATGCATTTATTTAGTTGTTATTCACTACTTAGTTTACTATACAGTCTTGATAGTGTCATTATGGCTTTGCTTTTTAGCCAATCTATCCAAGATACCAGACCTGAGGGATGTAACTTTTACTTGGCACGAAAAGATCACAACTCAGTACATTCAAGACGCCGAGCAAAATAATGAGTTTAAAAAGTTTGACCTCATTCATATGATTCAGGTAATGTTTAAATTGAAGTTACAAAGTAAACAGAGGGGCTAAAAAAAAAAAAAGGGTTATTGGGTCTGTTGGTTGGTTGGTTGGGGGGGCAGGAAGTTCATCTAGTGAAGCAAACCTCATATCTAGCAGGACCTGGTAAAAGTGACTCCTGTTATTTGAAATGGGCAACTCTGCAAACTGCATGTATAGTGCCCTGCACTTTATGGGTTCAGCAACGACGTCCCTCATACTTCAAGTTCTGTTCAACCTCCTAACCCTTTTGAGAGCCAGTAGTCTATAATTTGCACAACTGCTGGCTCTCGGTTAAAGCTTGGGCTCCTATAGAGGACTGAGTGATGACTGGATTCAGATATTGTGATACTTGCAGGTTGGGGGCTTCATTGAGGAAAATAAAAGTTTGCCTCCTGTAGGTTAACAGTATCTTCTTCTGGCTGAAGTGCCTTCCGTTTAACACTATAATTGTCCAGTAAAAAACCTTGTACATGGCTGTCCATTGTACGTGAATGTTGATTTCTAAAATAAATGTTTGATATTAGTAACTAGAAAATGTCATAAAACAGTTTGTAAACTTGTAAACTTCAAAGAAGCCATTCAGCAGCCTTTACCTTCACATTAGCTGTGTTACAATACCAGTAGTGTCCACCGGAGGTCGTCAGTTACTCTATTGAATTACAGTAACTGTGTGCAATTTGGATGTTTTAATCCTATTTTTTTTATTTATTTTTTTGGTATTCATAAAAAAGAAAGATATATACATGTGTAAAACTGTGCATAGCTTTAGATCCTATCTGCAGTTTATACATGTAATTTGTTGCATCACCCTAGGAAAGATATGAATTACTTAGCTTTACAATGTAGTTCAAAAGATATGGGCTTGACTTTACAGAGTACATGGAACCATTTACAACAATGTCTGTATCCAAATGAACTTACAGATTAATGTCCTTGTATATAAAAAAAAGATTATATATATATATATATATACACACACATACATATACTACAGGTGCATCTCATAAAATTAAAATATCATCAAAAAGTCAATTTTTTTCAGTAATTCAATTCAAAAAGTGAAACTCATATATTTGATATAGATGCGTTACACATAGAGTGATCTATTTCAAACATTTCTTTCTTTTAATTTTGATGATTATGGCTTACAGCTAGTGTAAACCCCAAATTCAGCATCTCAGAAAATTAGAATATTACATAAGACCAATAAAAAAATAGATTTTTAATGCAGAAATGTTGGCTTACTGAAAAGTATATCCATGTACAGTATAGTATGCACTCAAAACTTAGTCGGGGCTCCTTTTGCATGCATTACTGCATTAATGCGGCGTGGCATGCAAGCGATCAGCCGGTGGCACTGCTGAGGTGTTATGGAAGCCCGGGTTGCTTTGATAGCGGTTTTCAGCTCATCTGCATTGCTGGGTCTGGTGTCTCTCATCTTCCTCTAGACAATACCCCACAGTTTCTCTATGGGGTTTAGGTCAGGCGAGTTTGCTGGCCAATCAAGCACAATGATGCCATGATCATGAAACCAGGTATTGGTACTTTTGGCAGTGTGTGCAGGTGCCAAGTCCTGCTGGAAAATGAAATCGGCCTCTCCATAAAGCTGGTCAGCAGAGGGAAGCATGAAGTGCTCTAGAATTTCCTGGTAGACAGCTGTGCTGACTTTGTACACAGTGGACCAACACCAGCCAGCAGATGACATGGCTCCGCAAATCATCATGGACTGTGGAAAATTTTGCATTTCATTAAAAAAAATAAGGTCCCAGAGTCTGGAGGAAGAGAGGAGGGGCACAGAATCCAAGTTGCATGAGGTCCAGTGTGATATTTCCACAGTCCGTGATGATTTGGGGAGCCATGTCATCTGCTGGTGTTGGTCCAATGTGTCCAAAGTCAGCTGTCTACCAGGAAATTCCAGAGCACTTCATGCTTCCCTCTGCTGACCAGCTTTATGGAGATGCTGATTTCATTTTCCAGCAGGACTTGGCACCTCCCCACACTGCCAAAAGTACCAATACCTGGTTTAATAATCATGACATCTCTGTGCTTGATTGGCCAGCAAACTCGCCTGACCTAAACCCCATAGAGAATCTGTGGGTTATTGTCAAGAGGAAGATGAGAGACACCAGACCCAACAATGCAGGCGAGCTGAAAGCCGCTATCAAAATACCAAATGCCAAAAATACCAATACCTGGTTTAATGATCATGGTATCACTGTGCTTGATTTGCCAGCAAACTCGCCAGATTGTTTTAAAAAAAAGCTGGATGCATTCGTAAAACCACAAACTATAACAGGATGCTAAAATTGATGGGTAATAAAACAATTGCATGTTGATCCAAGGCTTAGCCAATTGCCTTTGGGGAATCGGGAAGGAATTTTTTTTCCCCAGGAGCAATTTGGACCATGTTTTATGAGGCTTTTTCTTTTTTTTTTTTTTGCCTTCCTCTGGATGAGCTCTGGATATAAGATTCTGCATATGACGGTTCTCTATGTATTTTGTTTTTTCTTTTTGTTGAACTAGCTAAACGTTTGTCTTTTTTAAGCCTATGTAAAAATTCTGTCACAAATGATTATTAGGCCTCATGCCCACGGACGTTTTAAAAAACGGGCTGTAAATCTAGTAGAGACGCCAGGAAAAAAGCGGCGTTTTTAACACGATTTTTCCCTCGTTTTGCATTGAATTCAATGCACGTTTCCCCGCGCTAGCTTTCAGCCGCGTTTTTCTTTCTCTATTCCAAATCAATGGCTCCCTATGGGAGCCCATTGATTTGAATAGAGGTCTCACCAGAAGTCGGATCAAGATGTGTGTGGAGAATCTTGAAGGGGAACCCCGCAAAAATTAAAAAAAAATTGCGTGAGGTTCCCCCTCAGGACGATACCAGACCCAAAGGGAGCTTCAGAACGCACTGGTCCTGAGTTTTTTTTGCAGCGTAAAAACGCCTATGCCATTTACAGCTCAAAAACGTCATGGTGGGCATGAGGCCATAGGCTAACATGGAGAGCCGTTTTTAAGCTGCAAAAAACGCTCATAAAAGTGGCTGTAAAAACGTCCGTGAGCATGAGGCCTTATGTTTTCAAGAGCACGAATCTTGAATGTTTTCCCTATAAAGAATATTAGCAGCTGCAGATTAAAATGAAATGACCTTCTTAACACTGTATTATTTTTATATTATTATCATAGTTTTATTTAAAGAAAGATACGTTTTCCTTTAAGCACACATTGGTTAGTGAAGTGCGGTTATCATGTGTTTCAGATGGTTTACTATACAAATCCAATAAAAGAAACCTTGGAGTTTTTCATATCCTGTCTGTCCCCAGAAGGAAAGCTTATCATCACCGTCATAACAGGTGAGTTACATAGATTTCTGTTCTGTTTGTGGGATCATAAACCGGATGCAGAGCAATGCTGATGTACCAAATTCTACAGCTCAGATTCTGCTTAACCACTTGCCGTCCAGCGCACGACGATATATGTTGGCATAATGGCACGGCTGTGCAAATGGGCGTACAGGTACGTCCCCTTTAAAGCCTGCCACGTACTGCGTGACTGTGCCCGCGGGACCCGCAGACTCGATGTCCGCCGGTGTCACGGAGTGGCAGAACAGGGAGATGCCTATGTAAACAAGGCATTTCCCTGTTCTGCCTAGTGACGGGACACTGATCTACTGCTCCCTGTCATCGGGAGCAGTGTTCACTGTCGTGTCACTTGTAGCTCATCCCCTCACAGTTAGAATCACTCCCTAGGACACACTTAACCTCTTCATCGCCCCCCTAGTGTTTAAATGGGTTGTAAATAAAAAAATGTTTTTTTTTTCTTAAATAACAAACATGTCATACTTACAGTAGGTGCCGCCGACATTGTATATTCATTGCGATCCTATCACAGAGATTCTCGGTGACAGGGGTGCCGTCATCTCAGCGACAGGGTGGCGACACATCTCGCGCTCGCTGCAATAGCGAGGAGACGCGGCACTGTATTGAACAGGGATCCGACGTGGATTCCCGCCAATACCAGGCACTGTTTGGTATGAATCCTGAGCAGGAACTCCACGCCAATTTTTAAATAAAAAAAACAGCATGGGTTCCCCCTCCAGGAGCATACCAGGCCCTTGGGTCTGGAATGGATTTAAAGGGGACTCCCCTAAGCCGAAAAATCGGCGTGGGGGTCCCCCTCAAAGTCCAAACCAGACCCTTATCCGAGCACGCAACCTGGCAGGCCGCAGGGGAAGAGGGGGCCCGAACCTGGTCTTCTGGGGTCCCTCGGCGGCTGTCTCGGCTCCTCCCCGCAATACTCACCACCTATATGCGAGCGAGCTCGAATGGTGGTGAGTCCTTGCGTGCGCGCTCCAGTGATACAGTCGGTGGCTATAGCCGATCATTGGATCACTCGGTCCCGCTCCCCGGCACGCCGCGTCATTGGATGTGATTGACAGCAGTGCGAGCCTATGGCTGCGCTGCTTTCAATCCATCCAGTGTAGCCAATCAACGGGCAGGCTCAGAAACGAGGAGGATGACGGGGGCGAGCGCGGGACTTTCAAGGGCTCAGGTAAGTAAAACGAGGGGGGGGGGGGGCGGTATTGTCGAATGTTTTTTTCACCTTAATGCATTAAGGTGAAAACTTTTACCTTTACAACCCCTTTAACCCCTTCCCTGCTAGTGTCATTTACACTGCATTTTTATAGCACTGATCGCTGTATAAATGTGAATGGTCCTAAAATAGTGTCAAAAGTGTCCGATGTGTCAGCCATAATGTTGCAGTCCCGATAAAAATCACAGATGGCCGCCATTATTACAAAAAAAAAAAAATTATAATAAAAATGCCTTAAACTATCCCCTATTTTGTAGACGCTATAACTTTTGCGCAAACCAATCAATATACGCTTATTGCGATTTTTTTTTTTTACCAAAAATATGTAGAAGAATACGTATCGGCCTAAACTGAGGAAAAAATTTGTTTTTTTATATATTTTTTGGGGATATTTATTATAGCAAAAAGTAAAAAATATTGCTTTACTTTCAAAATTGACGCTCTTTTTTTGTTTATTGCGCAAAAATGTAAAAACGCAGAGGTGATCAAATACCACCAAAAGAAAGCTCTATTTGTGGGAAAAAAAGGACGTCAATTTTGTTTGGGTGCAACGTTGCACGACCGCGCAATTGTCAGTTAAAGCGACGCAGTGCCGTATCGCAAAAAATTCCCCCGGTCATTGAGCAGCCAAATCTTCCGGGGCTGAAGTGGTTAATGTAGTCAAGTCAGTGAGGTTTGTGTCTGTGATCTGCTGCACTTACATTGCTTTCTTGGAATATTGATGTGTGTGGTGAAAGACATAGAGGTACATGAATTCAATATGGAAGTACCTGGAGGAAAGTTTGTGCAAAAGTAACATTAAAGTGTGATATTTGTGTGAAAAAAAAATATATATATATATATATATATATATATCTATACACACATACACACACACACACACACACACACAGTACTGTGCAAATATTTTAGGCAGTACAATGCTGTAAATGAAGAATGCTTTCAGAAATAGAAGTGTTAATAGTTTATTTTTATCAATGAATAAAATAGAAAGTAAATGAACAGAAGGTGCTCTGGTCAGATGAGACCAAAATTTTACTTTTTAGCCTAAAACCATAACGCTATGTGTGGTGGAAAACTAACACTGCACATCACCCTGAACACACCATCCCCACTGTGAAACATGGTGGTGGCAGCATCATGTTGTGGGGATGCTTTTCATCAGCAGGGAAAGGGAAGCTGGTCAGTGTTGATGGGAAGATGGATGGAGCCAAATACAGTTCAATCTTAGAAGAAAACCTGTTATGCCGTGTACACATGGTTGGCATTTCCGTCGGAAAAACCTTGCATGGTTTTTCTGACGGAATTCCGCTCAAGCTTGGCTTGCATACACACGGTCACACAAAAGTTCTCTGAACTTTCAACGGCCAAGAGCGCGGTGACGTACAACACTACGACGAGCCGCGAAAATTAAGTTCAATGCTTCCGAGCATGCGTCGAATTGTTTCCGAGCATGCGTGTTTTTTTTGCGCGTCGGAATTGCATACAGACGAACGGAATTTCTGATAGGAACTTTTTCCGTCTGAAAAATAGAGAACCTGCTCTCAATCTTTTGTTGGCGGAAATTCCGACAGCAAAAGTCCGATGGAGCCTACACACGATCGGAATTTCCGACGAAAAGCTCACATCAAACTTTTCTTGTCGTAATTCCGACCGTGTGTACGCGGCATTAGTGTCTGCAAAAGTCTTGAGACTGGGGTGGAGGTTCAGCTTCCAGCAGGACAACGACCCTAAACATCCAGCCGGAGCTACAATGGAATGGTATAGCTCAAAGCATGTTCATGTGTTAGAATGGACCAGTAAAAGTCCAGACCTAAATCCAATTGAGAATCTGTGGCAAGACTTGAATATTGCTGTTCACAGACGCTCTCCATCCAATCTGACAGAGCTTGAGATTTTTTGCAAAGAAGAATGGGCAAAAATGTCACTCTCTATATGTGAAAAGATGGTAGAGACATCCCCAAAAAGACTTGCAGCTGTAAGTGCAGCTTACTCTACAAAGTATTGACTCAGGGGGGCTGAGTACAAATGCACCCCCCACACTTTTCACATATTTATTTGTAAAAAAAATTGAAAATCATTTATCACTTTCCTTCCACTTCACAATTATGTGGCACTTTGTGTTGGTCTATCACATAAAATCCCAATAAAATACATTTACGTTTTTGGTTGTAACATGACAAAATGTGGAAAAGTTCAAGGGGTATGAATACTTTTTCAAGGCACTGTATTTGTGAGTATTTTAGCTTTTTTATTAAACTTTTATCCATATGGTTTTATACTATGTGACACCCTTGGCTTTTCTTTTTATGAACATCTTGGATGGAGCATTGGAGGCTGACCAATAGAGACCAGTATGTGATGAGTGCTACACCTTACCACGGAGGATCCCTCATACACAAACCCATATTGACTTCTCTTAAACAGAGGGTCAAGTTGCTTCAGTAAGCGTGTTTTAATGAGCATGTGGTAGAGGAAAACTGTGAAAAAAAGTGTAAAGAGTTAGGCCTCATGCCCACGGACGTTTTTACAGCCGCGTTTTTGAGCGTTTTTTACAGCTTAAAAACGCCTGTCCATGTTAGTCTATAGCTTCATGCCCACCTAGGCGTTTTTGAGCTGCAAATAGCATAGGCGTTTTTTAAGCTGTAAAAAAAAAAAACAGGACCAGTGCGTTCCGCGGCTTTGGCGTTAGGCATAAAAAAAACGCGAAGCGTTAAACGTGCAAAAAGGCCACAATTGCGTTTTTGAACTCCGGCGTTTTTATTTTTTTCGAGAAAAAAATACGGTCGAAAAATGTATACAATAACATGGACAGGCGTTTTTAAGCTGTAAAAAATGCTCAAAAATGCGGCTGTAAAAACGTCCGTGGGCATGAGGCCTTACACTTTACTTCCGTTAAAAGACAAATATTGCAAGTGATTTTGTTTTCGCATTTCACTGGATGGCTTACTTGTAGTATTTATATATATATATATTATTTGGACTTTTGAGTATATTTATTACCTTCTGCACACAGTGGAGTGTATATTTTTGTAGCGGTGCCCATGTAGGAGCCACTGAGTATTGTGGTCCACCTGTCACCCTGCCCAGCCCACCATTCACCTCTAAGACAGTCAGAGATATAGAACAGTCCATGCGCTTTGGTTTTTTGTTTTATTGAGGGGATTGAACCTGGATGGTATAAGGGAAGTATGGGATGTCCAGTAGAATTGGTAGAACTTGCTTGGGACAACGATATACAGTCCTGTATATACACTCCATTTTTCCTCCTGCACATTGCTTCCTCTCTAATCTTGAGGCACAGCTATCACAAAGTGGATGGGCCTGACACTGGCTCAGCCAGGCCTTGGCAATTGCCTTTTGCAGGCAGGAACCGCAGGCCCCTATAGTGTAGCAGATAGTAGAAATTTCCTGGTGTCAGCTGTCCTACATGCAGCTACTGTGCCCAGTAACCCATCTTCAGGCCCTGCCAGCACTCCTGGCTGCAGGTGCCCTTCTCCACTGCCCGTAACACCACAGTCCCCACCGCTGGTTCTGCACCCATCCCAAACTGCATCCTCCCAGTCCTCTCAGGCCTGTGCATGTCACCCACCAGCCCTCCTGGCTGCGACCAGTTGTTACTCTCCCTGAAGACTTCCCCGGCAGTGCTCTCTCCTGCTGTCCTCTCTTGCTCCTCCGGTCCAGGACACCCCTGTGGTTGAGGGTCCCGTCTGAACCCGAACCCGAGCCCAGGCCCAAGGTCACCCCCCCCCCCCAGACTGGGGAGCTCTCTCAATGGCCCATACAGCCTAATTTCCAGCTCTTCCACCTGAACAACTCCTCCCCAGCTGGGCTGATCCTGGGTATTTAAGGAGGCCTGCCCCCTGCCAATCCAGGTTTGGGATTGGTCAGGGCTCCCTAAAACACCCCAGGCAGCTCCACCTCTCCTCTCCTCCTCTCTTTCCAGAACTTTCTAGAAAGAAGAGGGAAGTCTCAGTGATGCTGCCTGTAAGTCACCGGCGTCTACCCTGAGCCACTCCCAGCCCAGATCAGATCAAAACAAACGGGCCTGCCTACCTGCCATCCTACAAAAAGCTTACCTCTAGCACCTACCTACCTAGAGGGTACCATGCTCTTTTTTCACTATACTATGTGTTGTCTTAAGCGCAGCACTTACTTTGTGAATTGTTTAACCACTTCCCGCCCAGTCAATAGCAGATTGACGTCCAGGAAGTGGTTCTGTTATCCACACTGGACGTCATATGATGTCCTGCGGGATAACAGCCGCCGCGCGCCCGGGGGGCGCGCATTGCGGCGATCGGTGGAGCGGTGGGTCAATCTGACCCACCGCTACACTGATCTCGGTAAAAAGCCTCCGTCGGAGGCTTTTTACCATGTGATCAGCCGCGTCGAATCACGGCTGATCAGGAAGTAAACAGGAAGAGCCGTTGATCGGCTCTTCCTCACTCGCGTCTGACAGACGCGAGTAGAGGAGAGCCGATCGGCGGCTCTCCTGACAGGGGGGGTTCGCGCTGATTGTTTATCAGCGCAGCCCCCCCTTGGATACCCACACTAGACCACCAGGGAAGCCCCCCAGGACCACCAGGGAAGCCCCAATCATGTGGATGGCCCCCATGGCCATCCACATGTAGTAAAAATAAATAAATAAAATAAAAACATTAAAAAAATATGCCAATCAGTGCCCACAAATGGGCACTGACTGGCACTTTCATAATGTGTGGTGGCTGGCATTGCTGGGCACCAGTGCCACCAATGCCACCTACTAGTGTCCATCAGTGCCACCTATCAGTGCCCATCCGTGCCCATCTGTGCCCACCTATCAGTGCCCGTCCATGCCACCTATCAGTGCCACCCATAAGTGCCCATCAGTGCCGCCCATGAGTGCCAATCAGTGCCGCCTATGAGTGCCAATCAGTGCCGCCTATGAGTGCCAATCAGTGCCGCATACCAGTGCCACATATCAGTACCCATCAGTGCCGCCTATCAGTGCCCATCATCAGTGCCCATCAGTGCCACCTCATCAGTGCCACCTCATTGGTGCCACCTCATCGGTGCCCATCAGTGTCGCCTTATCAGTGCCCTTCAGTGCCACCTTATCAGTGCCCGTCATTGAAGTAGAAAAGGTACTTATTTACAAAAAAAATTAACAGAAACAAAGAAAAACATAGTTTTTTTAAAAAAAATCGCTCTTTTTTTATTTGTTGCGCAAAAAATAAAAATCGCAGAGGCGATCAAATACCACCGAAAGAAAGCTCTATTTGTGGGAACAAAATGATAAAAAAATTGTTCGGGTACAGTGTAGCATGACCGCGCAATTGTCATTCAAATTGCGACAGCGCTGAAAGCTCAAAATTGGCTTGGGCAGGAAGCTGTATAAGTGCATGGTATTGAAGTGGTTAAACAATTATTATCGGTTGGTGTGCTAGCAGCTGAGTGCCTAATGCTTAGCATGCCTAATGCTTAAGCCTATTTCTGATCATCAGTGATCAGCAATGATTGTTGCAGTCAATATTTGCATGAGGCTGGGTTCACACTTATGCGAATTGGATGTGGTTTTCCCTGCATCCAATTTGCATGACAGGAGTCGGTTCACACATCTCCGGGGCGGCCTTGGAGCGTATTGTATAGGGGTCCTGTGGGTCTTTGGCTCCGTTTCAGGTCCAAATTCAGGCACAATTTCAGGCCTGATTTGTCCCTGAAATGGAGAACAGGGACGCAACTGACCCCTGCTGGAGCCGCATCCGTATTAGGTGTGAACCCAGCCTGATACAGCGCCCAGGTTTTAGGGAAGCATAAGTACTCTGAAGATGACCTGAAGACACCTTGAGCTGGACCTGGGGCCACCTTAGAAGTTAAGGTCACAGGTCCACCATACTAACAAGGTATAGATGTTGGCATTGCTGCCTTCTCTTTTTGGAGACATTAAAGCGGAGTTCCACCCAAAAGTGGAACTTCCACTTTAAGCACTCCTCGCCCCCCTTACATGCCACATTTGGCATGTCATTTTTTTTGGAGGGGGGGAGTGGGTGCCTAGTTTTGAGTGGGACTTCCAGTCCCACTTCCTGCTTCCGACTTTCTCCTCCCCCCCTAGGTGGCCCCTCCCTCTCGGCAATCTTCTGGGACACGTCAGTCTCAGAAGATTGCCTGTCCACTCGGAGAGCGCAGTGCGACTCGCGCATGTGCAGTGCGTGCCCGGCCGTGAAACCGCAAGCTGTCACTGCCGGGTGCCCACAGTTTTAATGGCGATGCCGCAGAGAAGAGGGGGAAGAAGAGCGAGGCTCTGTGCGGTCGCATCGCTGGACCGTGGGACAGGTGATTGTCTGTTTATTAAAAGTCAGCAGCTACACTCTTTGTAGCTGCTGACTTTTATAAAAACTAAAAAAAGCCTGGAACTCTGCTTTAAGTGCCTGGCTGTCATTCTGACCAAGAAGTGTCAGTACACTAGGTCCTTGACTGAAAACGCATATCCAAATTAGTTCTGATTTCACTGGCTGTATTGCTTATTCTGAGTCTCTAGCAGGGGCGTTGCTAGGTCTACAAAAAAACTCGGGCTAGAGCCCATAGTAGCGAAGTAAAGAAAATCATAGGCTTGGGCGGGCATACACATTTATATAATATATATGTGTGTGTATGTAATTATATATAATATCACATTATATACTATCATTACATCGGGGTCCCCAGAGAGCCCCCCTTACATCAGGATCCCCAGAGAGCCCCCCCCTTACATCAGGATCCCCAGAGAGCCCCCCCCTTACATCAGGATCCCCAGAGAGCCTCCCCCCTTACATCAGGGTCCCCAGAGAGCTTGTCACGTTACCTGCCACAAGATGCAGCTTGTCACTTGCCTTGTCGCCTGCCACCAAATGCAGATTCTCACTTTCTGGGTCACCTGCCACCAGATGCAGCACATGTGCACTGACTGGGTTCCAGAGAGAACGCGGGCAGTGAGAGATAATGTAATCTCTCTGCTGCCCGTAGCGGCACAGTGAGGGTAGAACAGCGGTGACAGGCTAGGGTATACAGACAAACTAGGGTAGTATAGAGTTTCCTCCCTCCTCCATGGCCTGCACTCACCTGGCGCCACCCCTGCTCAGGAGCTCGTGTGAGAAAACTTCTCCCGGCTCTATCATATGGGCAGAGAAAGAGAAGGAGACTTGCTCTCAAACTGATCTCTGGGCTCTGGCTGTCACTGAAGCACCGAGTGCAGACTTGGTGAGAGTGCCGCGGCTGTGCAGGACAGCGCTGTGTCAGGCAGCCCGCAACACTCTTACTGAGTCTGCACTCGGTGCGAATCGTGTAAGTAGTGTCTGCCCTGCTCTGCCACCTCTCTCAAATTGCCACCTGGGTCCATTGGGACCCATGGTAGGGCCGGCCCTGTACTCGGGGCTATGGGCCCCATATTCGGGGCTATAACCCCAGAAGCCACCCAATAGCGACGCCACTGGTCTCCAGTATTGAAGCCAGAGACAATCAGGCAACTAACAGGTTCACAAGAATGTCAGCAATGGCATCCTATTTATTTTCCCTAGTATGGGTTTCCTTTAAACATCTGTAGATATCTCCTAAAATGTATTTGTAAATGTAAAGGCAAAGTTTAAAAGAAAAAAGTGACTTTGTTCATTTAATAAAGGTGATGCTAGATGTTGTCAATGACCGTGTATGGTGCCTGTGATTGGCTACTCCTGAAAAATCACATCTCTCACTGATTGTCTTACAGGGGACTGCGGATGGAACAAGTTGTTCAAGAGACACAAATGGCTTTCACAGGAAGATTATTACATGAATTTGTGCTCAGAGGACATCACCGGTATCCTTGATACTATCCCCATCAGATACGAGACCCATGACATCGACTCGTACATGGACATCACCAAGTGTTTTGTAGAGGGCAGTGACGTTGGCGGGATGTTGCTCGATGCGGTCACAGAGAAGTTACACTTTGCAGAAACGGCACCCGCTGACATCAAAGCAAAAATCATGGAGGACCTGCAAGGCCCAGAATTCTGCATCAGGAGAGATGGCAAGATTTTGTTAGATACAAGGGTTAAAGCAATTGTGGTTGGGTAGCAAATAGTTTATTTTTTACTTTTCAAAAAGTTTTCTCAAATGACACCTGTCATTAGAGACGTCCTGAGATTGTCATTGCTAACCTTCCAATAAAAATCGCTTGTTTTCTGGCTGTATTTGACTTTAACCCTTTTGAATCTCCTACATCACAGGTCTGGAATAGGGACAAGCAAAATTTGGAGTTCTCTTTTCACTAAAATTTGAATTTAAAGTGGTTGTAACTCTCAAGCCTTGTACACACGACTGGTTTTCTCAGCGAAAAACGACAAGAAAACTGCTGGGAGAGCTTTCTTGCCGAGAAAACCGTTCGTGTGTATAGTTTCTCATCGAGAAAACTGCCGGGAATCTCGACGAGAAAAATAGAGAACCTGCTCTCTATTTTCTCATCAGGATTCTCGTCGGCCTGTTTCCCGACGAGAAAAACGTTTGTGTGTATGCTTTTCCGAGTCTTAAAAAAACGCTAATGCTCAGAATCAAGAATGAGACGGGAGCGCTCCTTCTGGTAAAACTAGCGTTCGTAATGGAGATAGCACATTCGTCACGCTGTAACGGACTGAAGAGCACGAGGCTGAAAAGCGCGAATCGTCTCTCACCAAACTTTTACTAACACGCGGTAACACGAGATCAGCAAAAGCAGCCCAAGGGGTGGCGCCATTAGAATCGAACTTCCCCTTTATACTGCCGTCGTACGTGTTGTACGTCACCGCGCTTTACAACGACGAGATTTAGAATTGACAGTGTGTATGCAAGGAAAGCTTGAAAAGAATCACGTCGAGAAAACCAACGGTTTTTTTTTACGACGGGATTCTCGACCATGTGTACGAGGCTTCAGACATGAAATATGAACAAAGCATATCCCTCTATAGCAGGGCTCTACAAACTTTCTAAACAAAGGGCCAGTTTACTGTCCTTCATGCCGCGTACACACGATCATTTTTCCTGTCGGGAAAAATTTCATTTTTTCCTTTGGACGAGAAAAACGATCGTCTGTGGGCTTTTTGCCGTTTTTCCCGACGGGAAAAACGGCATTAATCACGATGAGAAAAATTAGAACATGCTCTAATTTTTCTCGTCGTGATTCCTGTCATTTTTTTCCGCGGCAGTTTTCCCATAGGGAAACACTGCTGCGGAGCCTACACACAGTCGTTTTTCTCGCCAAGAGAAAAAATTATGGGAAAAACAGCCGTGTGTGGGGGAACAAGCCGTTCCCTCGTTTTTCCTGTCGTTATTCACGGCGGTGTTTTCACCGCCGTGAATCACGATCGTGTGTACGCCGCATCAGACTTTACGAGGGCCAGTGGTCAGTGAAAAGGTCCCGAAATCACTGGGAAAAAATAATGTCCCGTTGTTTGTTTCAATGGAAGTAATTGTGCCTCATCATTGGTGTCATTGGGCCCCATTATTGGTGTCATTGAGAGAAACTGTGCCCCATCGTTGGTGTCATTGAGAGGAAAAGTTCCCCATCATTGGTGTCATTGAGAGGAAAAGTTCCCCATCATTGGTGTCATTGAGAGGAAAAGTTCCCCATCGTTGGTGTCCTTGAGAGGAAAAGTTCCCCATCGTTGGTGTCATTGGGAGGAAAAGTGCCCCATCATTGGTATAATTGAGATGTATTGTGCCCCATCACTGATGTCATTGGGCCCCATTGTTGGTGTCATTGAGAGAAACTATGCCCCATTGTTGATGTCATTGTGAGGAATTGTCCCCCATCGTTGGCGTAATTGGGAGGAATTGTGCTCTATTGTTGATGTCAGTGGGAGGAATTATGCCCCAACGTTAGTATCAGTGGATGAAAAAATTTGTCCCAAGGGCCAGATAAAAGCAAGCAATGGGCCGCATCTGGCCCCAGGGCCACAGTCTGGAGACCACTGCTCTATAGTGTGTACTTGTCTCAATCCAGAACACTAATGCCGCGTACACACGATCGCACATTCCGACAACAAAACTGTGGATTTTTTTCCCTTTTTTCTGAACACTCAGACAAGCTTATAAATTCAGCACTTTGAATGGATGTAGAGAAAAGAAGATTGCAGATAGACAGATAAAACTTACAGTATGTAGGAGGATTTGCTTCATCTCTGTGTATCACGTGAGGCCAGTCACTTTACTGGGTATATGTGAGGGTTTACAACCACTTTAAAGCGGTATTAGACCCAATTACACGTATTTATTATATTGCAGCTTACCAAATCTTAGATGTGATGGCTGCATTCATTTTCTTTTTTCAGGCTTTTTCTTCTATTTTCCAGCCAGTAAGTCTGCTGTTTTTCAAAAGCACAAACTCTCCAGCAGAACTGATCAGTTTACATGGATGGAACAAACCACTTAACACTGGCAGGGGTGATAAAATGATCAGCTTTTATTTATTCATGCAAAACCTTTATCCCAAAAGGAAACTGTAGCTGATTACAAAGTGCGAGTCGGAGTTTGGCTTTACTTTGTTAGTGGTTTAAATCTGCTAATACATTTGATGCGTTTGTTCTCCAAACACTTCATATTCCTGATATGGTCCTGTTATACCATGTCCAGTAATACCTCAGATTGCGCGTAATGCAGTTTACGAGTGCTTCGCAATACGAGCTATTATTTTTTTTTAAATCCTGACTCGGTTTGCGAGCGTTGTCTCGCAAGACGAGCAGGATTCAAGCCAATGGGGTGTGCAGTACTGAATTTGGCCAGAGGTGTGGGGGTGCCGGTGACACTCGGAGCTGCTCGGATGCACTCGGAGACACTCAGAAGCATTTGGAAACACCCCGTTCCGAGTGCTTCCGAGCATCTCTGGCGCCCCCCACCTCTGGCCACATGCGGTACTACATACAATAGCAGTCACTGTGGAACAAATTATTTGAGTTTCCATTGACTTCTATGGGCAAACTCGCTTTGATATACGAGTGCTTTGGATTACAAGCATTCTCCTGGAACGAATTATGCTCGTAATCCAAGGTACCTCTGTACTTGTATGAGAAAGTATCCTGTTCTCGTTGTATTGCTTCCTTTGTGTATAATCCCTGGTGTTCCTACCAGTCTCTCTGCTTCCTATTCAAAACTGATCACACTAAGCAGGAGAACACATTGTGGTCAGTTCTCTTGCTATGCTGGGAAATCAACCTGCTCTCCTCCAATGCTCAGACATGTCCTGACACCCCCTCCCTTTCACTGGGAAGATCTTATGCAGCTGAGAACAGAGGGAATATGATCACTTAGGCTCCATTCACACCATGGCGTTCCGCTGCGATTCTGAATCGCCGCAAATCGGGGGACACGCTTGTGATCCCTATTACTTTCCATGGCACCCCAAGTTCCAGAAATTCTTTGGGCGACCGGTGACCATCCCCAAACTGTTCGATAAAGTTGGGAGAATAAAATTGTCCAAAATGTCTTGGTATGCTGATGCCTTAAGAGTTCCCTTCACTGGAACTAAGGGGCCAAGCCCAACCCCTGAAAAACAACCCCGCACCAGAATCCCCCCTCCACCAAATGATTTGGACCAGTGCACCAAGCAAGGTCCATAAAGACATGGTTGAGCGAGTTTGGGGTGGAGGAACTGGACTGGCCTACACAGAGTCCTGACCTCAACCCGATAGAACACCTTTGGGATGAATTAGAGTGGAGACTGTGAGCCAGGCCTTCTCGTCCAACATCAGTGCCTGACCTCACAAATGCGCTTCTGGAAGAATTGGTCAAACATTCCCATAGACACACTCCTAAACCTTGTGGACAGTCTTCCCAGAAGAGTTGAAGCTGTTATAGCTGCAAAGGGTGGGCCAACTCAATATTGAACCCTACGAACTAAGACTGGGATGCCATTAAAGTTCATGTACGTGTAAAGAAAGGTGTCCCAATACTTTTGGTAATATCGTCTTTTTGCCTCCTGTCCCCTCTTTGTGACATCTTTCTAGCATTAGCAGCCTCTGAAAGTTGCAGTGTGCTGTCTCTGACAGTAGAGTGCCCCTGTGGCCTTCAGTGTCTCCCTGGGGTCTTTCTGGATGTGCATACTACTGTTGCCTTGTGCGTTTTCTGGCATGCATGCGTAGTAGGGTCGCTGGGGCTGTCCTGCTGGTGTGTTATTGTTTGGGAAAGCCCTTTTATGTGCACTATTGAGCAGCGCAAGTGCAAAACAGAGCCTCTGGCTCTGCTTTACCCGGTGCCCGCAGCTATGTGCCAACAGGACAATGCCAACATCCCCTACAGGGCATGCTCTGGCCTCTATTGCCACCCACAGGGCAAGCTCCTGATGGGAAGTTTGCAGAGGAAGAAGAAACAGAAGCATCAAAAAAGTATGTACGGCACAAAAAAAAATGCACGCGATACCATTTGATTGGGCCTGAATTTAAAGATACATTTTACTACAAAGGTTTACTAACACTTTAAAGTATAACTAAAGGCAAAACTTTATTTTGTTTTGAATAGAGTGGAGAGGGATTAGATCCCCTGTCTTTTATTTTTATTTTTTGCTGTCTGTGCCGACCATTATGGAGATTCTCTTTTTGTCCTGGTGACCGTTATCACAGAGAGTGAAAGAAAATCCCAAATTTGGGCTGTCACCAGAGCAGGAATAGAGGAGGAATCTTGCAATGGTGACACTAGTTCTGGTGACAACCAGTCATTCCATCCTCTCACTTCCTGTTTTGGCTATGGGGCAGGAAGTGAAGGGAAATCTTCCCAATGGGAAAAAAAAAAGACTGGGATTATACCACTCTCTTACTTTAACCACTTGCCGACCAGCCGTCATTATATTGCGGCAGGTCGGCACTATTGCGCGAATCGCCATAGGTGTACGTCGCTTCCTGCAATAGATACAGTGAGCGGGCGCACGTGGCCGGCGGCCTGCGATGTCCACCCGGCCACCCACGATCGCTCCACAGAGAGCCAGAATGGTGTTCTGTCAGGGAAGTAGACAGAGATCATCTGTTCCTAGTAATCAGGAACAGCGATTTCCCTCTACTCCCAGTCAGTCCCCTCCCCCCACAGTTAGAAACACCTCCCAGGAGAACACACTTAACTACTTGATCACCACTAGTGTTAACCCCTTCCCTGCCAGTGTCTTTTATACAGTAATCGGTCGCTATTTTTAGCTGTGATCACTGTATAAAATGTCAATGGTCTCAAAAGTGTCCGATCTGTTTGCCGCAATGTCGCAGTCCTGCTAGAAATCACTGATGACCGCCATTGCTAGTAGAAAAAAAAAATAATAGTAAAAATGTTATAAATCTATCCCCTATTTTGTAGACGCTATAACTTTTGCGCAAACCAATCAATAAACGCTTATTGCGATATTTTTTACCAAAAATATGTAGAAGAATACGTATTAGCCTAAACTGCTGAAGAAATTCTTTTTTATTTCTTTTTTTTGGGGGGGGGAGGGGATATTTTTTATAGCAAAATGTAAAAAATTGAATTATTTTTTCCAAAATTTACGCTCTTTTTTTTTTTTTTTTGTTTATAGCGCGAAACATAAAAACCGTAGAGGTGATCAAATACCACCAAAAGAAAGCTCTATTTGTGGGGGGGGGGAAGAAACATTAATTTTGTATGGGGGGGGGGGTACAACGTCGCACGACCGCGCAATTGTCAGTTAAAGTGACACAGCGCCGGATCGCAAAAAATGGCCTGGTCATTAAGCGGGCAAATCCTTCCGGTCCTTAAGTGGTTAAATTGTATCTTTCAAAAATATAGAGGTGGTTATGGCAACACTGTGATTTCATATTTCCAGAATACAAAGGACTGTTTGTCAAAGTTTGCTAAAGAAACATTCGATTAAAAATTCCCTTTGTGACCAGCAGGTGGCACATTGTGTTTTGGTTCAGCCAGAGACATCAATGTTGATGCAGCAGTGTATAGACTACATATATAGAAAGAGACTGTGGATGATGGGTTCCTTCTCTAATAATATTAATGGGCTCTTCTTGTAGCTATTTTAAAGCCAAAAATGGGCGGCTGGTAGACATGTGCACTGCCAAAAAATTTGTTAGTTTTCGTTTTCGTTTCATTAGTTTTTTTTTTTTTTTTTTTCGTTTTTCGGGTCATTCGTTATGATCACAATTCGTAAATTCGTACATTAGTAAATTCATACATTTGTAAATTCGTAAATCCGAAAATTTGGAAATTCGAAAATTCGAAAATCTGAAAAATTAACTATTAAATTATAGGTATTGTAATTTCTTTTCAAATTTGGCTGTAAGCGAACGTAACGAATACAAATTTATCCAAAGTTACGCATAACCTGAAATAATGAATGCTGCATCTAAACAAATGGAACGGAACAAATTAATAATAAATAATAATAATAATAATAAAACGTTTTATTATTATTATTGTTATTTATTATTAATTCATTACGTTCCATTCATTTAGATACGGCATTCATTATTTCGGAAAACAATTCGTAACTTTGTTAGGTTCACTAACAGCCAAATTTGAAAGGAAATTCCAATACCTATAATTTAATAGTTAGTAATAGTTAAGTTATTATTAGTTAATTATTATTTCAGATTTCCGAATGTACAAATTTACGAATATTCGTTAAAATTCGTTAAACGAGTTTTCGTTAATTCGGAGATTTCCGAAATAACGAATTTGTCGAAATTCGTTAAAAAACGAATTCGGAACGAAACGAATTGCACATGTCTAGCAGCTGGCAAATAATCCAAATACCCAGAAAACACTGGATGTTAGAGAATGAATGGTGAATAGGTAGCAACAATGGGCCAATGTACAATATACACCCACCGGCCACTTTATTAGGTACACCTTGCTAGTACTGGGTTGGACCCCCCTTTTGCCTTCAAACAAGGTGTTGCAAACAGTCCTCGGAGATTTTGACATGTTGGCACCCACACAGTTGCTGCAGATTTGTTGGCTGCACATCCATGATGCGAATCTCCCGTTCCATTATATCCCAAAGGCATAGCTCCCAACTGTACCTGATTTTGAGGCACTGTCCCTCATTCAGAACAAAGTCCCTCTGTCCCTCTTTCCTCCTTATTTGTCCCTCATTTTGGTCTGATCTATATAGTTGTATAAAAAAAAAAAATGCACAACGTATCTATCAAAAAGTGTTTTAGGTGTTAAAACCTTTTCATCCAATTTCTAAATGACTGCATTTGTAAATTTTGAAAGTCAATATAAAGGAATAGAAGTGGTAAAAAGGCACTCGTGAGTTTAATGTAAAAAGCAGAAAACACCTGTTATCTGCCAAAAAAGAAGCTCCTGTATTTTTTTGAGCTTCAGGCATTTTGCTTCAGATGACAAAACGCTCGGATGTGAACGGGGGCTATTGAAATGAATGGGATTTGTCTTGTTGGGCGTTTTTTTTAGAGATGAGGCTAAAGTCTTGTACACACGGTCGCCGGACTTCAAACAAACTTTTCTGTGGATTTTTGTCCGAAGGGAGTTGGCCGGGCACACCCATAGCATACACACGGCAGGACTTTTCTGCAAACTTTCCCAAAACTTTTCCAACATCACGTGGTTTTTCTGCTCTTTACCGCCACCCTTTGGTCAACTTCTGTTATTGTTGGTTGATTTTAACATTGGTTCTGAGCATGCGTATTTGTACTTTCGGACAAAAGTCCGATGGTTTTCTGTACACACGATAGGACTTTGCACCGTAGGACTTTTGTTGGCGAAAAGTTTGTCCGTTTGCAGAACTTTTGTCCGATGAAAACCAAAAAAGTTTGTCCGATGGAGCGTACACACGGTCGGATTTTTTGAGCAACTTGCTCAAAATGAAGTTTGTTGGCAAAAAGTCCGACCGTGTGTACGAGGCTTTACAGCAAAAAAAACAAAACAAATACACCCAAGTGTGACCAGAGCCTCAGGTGGGAATTCAGCCTGGAATGGGACTCCAATGTTGGAAAAAAGCCGATCGGAGAACCCTTGCAATGCCACCTAACTGGCTTGACGAGTGATATCGCCACCAGATATATGTTTTTATGCTTGAAGTTTCCAGCCTTGTTGTGAGTGTAAGGCCCCTTTCACACTGAGGCGCTTACAGGCGCTATTGCGCTAAAAATACCGCCTGCAATGCGCCCCAAAAAAGCCGCTCAATTGTATCCAATGTGAAAGCCCGAAGGCTTTCACACTGGAGCGTTGCGCTTGCAGGAGGGTCAAAAAACTCCTGCAAGCCGCATCTTTGAGGCACGATAGGAGCGGTAAAAATACCGCTCCTATAGCGCTCCTGCCCATTGAAATCAATGGGGTAGCGCCTCCAATACGCCCGCAAAATGCCGCAAAGAGGCGTTATTGCGGGCGTTTTTTCATCCGCTAGCGGGGGTTAAAATACCGCAAATCGCGGCAAAAAAAACGGTATATCGGCGCTAAAAATAGCGCCGCTATACCGCATCCAGCGCCTCAGTGTGAAAGTAGCCTAAAGCCTCGTACACACGATCGGATTTTCCACCGGGAATTGTGTGATGACGGGCTGTTGGCGGAAAATCCGACCGTTTGTATGCTCCATCGGACAATTGTTGTCGGATTTTCTGCGAACAAATGTTGGATGGCTGGCTTTAATTGTCCGACAACAAATGTGTTCCGTCTGATTTTTCCGATCGTGTGTGCACAAGTCCGTCGGACAAAAGTCCAAAGTAAAAACACGCATGCTCGGAATCAATGCTCACCAAACACAACATTAGCAGAAGGTGCCCAAAGGGTGGCGCTAAAGAGCTGAAAAACCACGTAGTTTCATGTTTGTTGGCCGACAATTCTTTGCCGTTTGTATGCAAAGACAAGTTCCTGGCCAACGCCCTTCGGACAAAAGTCCTATGCTTTGTCTGCGGGAAAATCCGATCCTGTGTATGAGGCTTAACTTTTATCAGCTTTCAATACATTTTTGTGTGGTTTTACACTATGAGGCTTTTTTCTTTCCTATCTACATGATTTTCCGACATTGGAGTCCCATTTCACTTTATGGGACTTTTTGCTTAGATTTTGTTTTAATTCAATTTTCTGCAATCATATGAGCAATAACCAGAGCTTTTTTTCTCAGAGAATAGGTGCAGGAACTCCGACCTTTACCCTTCTTTTCTGCTCCCTACCCGCCCCTGAGCACCGTTCCTTGGTTCCACCTCCTACCGACCTCCCAGTACCGCCCATTTTAGAGAATACAGAACCAAGTATCAGTTTTGCTACTAAGTGATTTTGCATGGAATTTGTTAATGATAACAAGGAAAGATAGTAAAATAGATCCCCTGCAGTGAGCGACAATAGACCCTACCCCAGCAACACTAAACCACCCCCCCAGCAATAATAGACCTCACCCAAGCAAAAATAGAGTCCCCACACAACAATAGAAGACCCCCCTGCTACAAAATACCACCCCAGCAACAATAGATCCCCAGCAGACTGCATCAATAGACCCTCTAGGGGGCAGCAACAATAGACCTCAATGGTAGATCCCTCCCAGCAACAATTGCTCCCCCCTAGAAACATAAGCCCCCCCCCACTAGCAACAATAGATCTACCCAGTAACACGAGACCTCCACACAAAAATAGATCCCCACCAGTGACAATAGATCCCCCAGCAGCAAGCATCAATAGACCCTCCAGCACACCCCAGCACTCCTTGCCATTACATACATTCATTGCTGGAGGTGCCAGAACTGCGTTCCCCCGCGTTCCCGCTGAAAAAAAGCCCTGGCACTAACAATTTATTTTTTGGTGTATGTTGAATGACAGTACACAGGGAACGTATTCAGACAGTATTTCACATTTGTAGCAACCTTTGTGGTTGATACATTTTATTTATTTCAGTTTATCTCACCTAGCACCTTATCTTATGTATGCACTAGTCACAATATTTAACCACTTCCTTACTGGGCACATATACCCCTTTCCTGCCCAGGCGAAATTTCAGCTTTCGGCACTGTCACGCTTTAAATGACAATTGCGCTGCCGTGCGACGTGGCTCCCAAACAAAATTGACGTCCTTTTTTTCCCACAAATAGAGCTTTCTTTTGGTAGTATTTGATCATTTCTGCGGTTTTTATTTTTTGCGCTATAAACGAAAAAAAAAGCGACAATTTTTTTAATAAATATCCCAATTTAAAAAAAAAAATATTCTTAGTTCAGGCCGATACGTATTCTTCTACATATTTTTGATAAACAAAAAAAAAAAAAACAGTTTTGGAAAGAAAAACTATATTTTTTACATTTTGCTATAATAAATATCCCCCCCCCCCCAAAAAAAAATTAAATAATTTCTTCCTCAGTTTAGGCCGATATGTATTCTTCGTATTTTAAGTAAAAAAAATCGCAATAAGCGTATAGTGATTGGTTTGCGCAAAAGTTATAGCGTCTACAAAATAGGGGATAGAATTATGACTTTTTTTTTATTATTATTTTTTTTACTAGTAATGGCGGCGATCTGCGATTTTTATTGTGACTGCGACATTATGGCGGACACATCGGACACTTTTGACACATTTTTGGGGCCATTCACATTTATACAGCGAACAGTGCTATAAATATGCACTGATTACTGTATAAATGTGACTGGCAGGGAAGGGGTTAAAACTAGGGGCGATCAAGGGGTTAAATGTGTTCCCTGGGAGTGATTCTTACTGTGGGGGGAGGGGGGACTGACTGGGGGAGGAGACCGATCTGTGTCCCTTTGTACAAGGGACACACCATCGGTCTCCTCTCCCTAGCAGGACGTGGATCTCTGTGTTTACACACAGAGATCCACGTCCCTGGCTCTGTGACAGCCGATCGCGGGTACCTGGTGGAAATTGCGGCCACCAGGCACGCACATCGGCACCCGCGTGACACGGCGGGCACAACTTTTCCCCAAATCGCGATGCGCACCGCCGCGGGCGTGCAAGTAAACAGGAGGACGTCCTCCCGACAGGAAGGCGCCGCGCTGTAGACGTCTTTTGTCTATAGCGCGGGCGCCAAGTGGTTCATTTAGAAACAGCGCTCCATTTATATATATTGTGGGGGGGTTAGCTCGGCAGCGGGTGTGTGTGATCCCCTGGATGGGCTCCCCACACAAAAACAGGCCCAGCAGACGGAGGTTGTGGTTTTCAAGATCAAAAAGGTGCGGTTTATTTCTCTATTTACAGTGACAAAAAACACAGCAAAGCAAAAAGAAACATAAACAAAATAAACCCTGGTCAGCTTGACCTCTGACTAAACATGCAGGTTTCCTAACTAACAACTGGGATCAGCCTGGTGCTGTCCTAGTCCCTAAGTCCCTGGTTTAGTAAATGTCCAAACAAATAGCCACACAGGCTTTGTCTCACCGCACAGGGGTTCACTCTCCCTAGACAGTCCACACAGGTCTGGGTCCAGGCATGAGCAAACACCTAATGAATCTGGGAGTTTTTATAGAGGCCTTAAACGAGCTGACAAGCTTCAGCTGGTCTCATCAACTCCCTGCCTGCACGACGCCCAGCCCTCTCCCTAGAGGTATGAATCATCCATGAGCCCGCTAGCCTCAGCTGGGCTTCATCAACGCTCTCCCTAGTTGTATAAGTCGGCATAAAGCCTGAATCTGGGAGAAATATACCTACCCCCCTGGATGCAACCAGGTGACTTTACCTTCCTGCTGTCACATACCCCCCCTCTTGTTTTAACCTTGGGGTTGGAACACCAGCAATCAGGCATTCATGTACTCGAGACAAAGCATCCACATTCCCCATTTGAACGCCAGGGCGATGCTTTACTGTGAAGTTGAATTCCTGTAGGGCCAGGAACCACCTATTCACTCTTCTATTTGTCTCCTTGTTTTGAGCCATCCACTTTAACGGAGCGTGATCCGTAACCATGTCAAAGTGCCTACCTAGCAGATAGTACCGAAGGGAATCTAGAGCCCACTTCACCGCTAAACACTCCTTTTCAACCGTGGCGTAATTTACCTCATGGGACTTCAACTTCCTGCTGAGGTAAATGACTGGGTGCTCTTCCCCGTTCCAGACCTGGGACAATACTGCTCCTAACCCCACATCTGACGCATCACTTTGTACGACAAAGTCTTTAGAGAAGTCAGGTGAGTACAACACTGGCTGGCTACATAAGGCTTGTTTCAAGAATTGGAATGCTGCCTCAGCCTCGGGGGTCCATTTAATCATGACCGACCCTTTCCCTTTCGTCAGGTTGGTTAGGGGCACAGCCTTAGAAGCAAAGTGGGGAATGAAGCGCCGATAATACCCCGCTATTCCCAGAAAGGCTCGTACCTGCTTCTTGCTGTTGGGACGTGGCCAACTCTGGATGGCCTCGACTTTGTTGAGTTGGGGTTGTGACAAGGTGGCTGCTATTCCAACCTCCGGAATCACGCAACCAGTTTGAGCTGGTGACCAAGTTTCTGCGACTAGGGACTCTCTATCCCTCCAGGCTTTCAACAGATTAACGTGATAGATCTGTTCGGGCTTTCGCCTTCCTGGTTGTCTGACCTTGTAATTCACTTCGCTCACTTTTTCCATTATCTCGTAGGGGCCTTGCCATTTGGCAAGGAATTTACTTTCAACCGTAGGGACAAGTACCAATATCCTATCCCCCGGGGAAAAGGTACGGGTCTTGGCTCCACGGTTGTACACTCTCTGCTGTGCCAACTGCGCTTGGGCCAAATGTTCCTTCACGATGGGCATTACCTGTGCAATTCGATCTTGCATCAGGGCGACATGCTCAATCACACTCCTGTGGGGAGAACTCTCACTTTCCCAAGTTTCCTTGGCAATATCCAACAGCCCTCTTGGGTGTCTCCCATACAGTAACTCAAAGGGGGAGAATCCCGTAGAGGATTGGGGGACCTCCCTAATAGCAAACATCAAATAAGGAAGTAGACAGTCCCAATCCTTTCCATCTCTATCCACCACTTTCTTCAACATTTGTTTTAGGGTTTTGTTGAATCTTTCAACCAGCCCATCGGTTTGGGGGTGATACACAGATGTACGCAATTGCGTCACTTTGAACAATTTACACAGCTCTTTCATAACCCGGGACATAAAGGGTGTACCTTGGTCCGTAAGCAGTTCTTTACAAATACCCACCCGGCTAAAAACAAGAGATAGCTCTTTGGCTATGGTTTTGGCCGAGGTATTTCTGAGAGGGATCGCTTCTGGATAACGGGTGGCATAGTCCATTATAACCAATATGTACTGGTGCCCCCTAGCGGACTTGATTATAGGACCTACCAAATCCATTGCGATTCTCTCAAACGGGACCTCAATGATGGGTAGAGGGACCAGCGGGCTACGGAAATGTGGCATCGGGGCCGACCTCTGACACACAGGGCAGGAGGAACAATAATTTTCTATGTCCTTCATCACCCCAGGCCAATAGAATCTCTGTAATACCCTCTCTCGGGTTTTCTCTGTCCCCAGATGACCTCCAAGAATGTGCCCATGGGCCAACTCCAACACCAACTTCCTGTAAGGTTTGGGCACCACAAGCTGCTCAACGGTTTCTTCTGCCCTTTTTGCCACCCGATACAGTAGGTCCTTCTCTACGCTGAAGTATGGGTAAGTGCAGGTATTATCTGGGTTCACTAACTCGCCATCTATTTCCACTACGTTTTCCCGTGCCTTTATTAGGGCGGGGTCTTTTAACTGTTCTGTGGCAAAATTTTCCCTGTGAACCTCAAGATCAGAAAACTCCACAGACGGTAGGTTTTCGTCTGAGGAGGTGGGCTCCTCTCCAGTTTCTTGAGTCTCCCCTGCCAATACTGACAAGGGAAGTTCTGGAGAGTCCTCACCACTCTCAGAGGAGTTCTGGCTATCACATTCCTGGTACATAGGGGCACCAGTGGGGGGCTCAGGATCATCCCACAGTTCCCAGAACTTCGGAAAATCCCTTCCCACAATGGCATCATGCGGTAATTGAGATACTAACCCCACTGGATGAGAGAGGGTACCTTTGGGGGTCTCGAAACACACTGTAGTCACTGGATACTCTCGGGTGTCCCCATGCACACAAATAACAGCTACCTTGCTATTCCCAGAGACCTCTGTTTTAACTAATTCAGCCTTTATCAGGGTCACAAGGCTACCTGAATCCAGCAATACCACAACATTTCTACCATTAATACACATTTTGCATAAATGTTTCTCAGTTCCCCGAATGGCAGTGCATGCGACTGTCGCACACAGCGACTGACGTCGGTCCGTCAGAAAGTCACATTGCATGGGTTCCTCCACAACCGGGCAATTTGCTGCAATATGTCCCGCTTGCCGGCAGCGGTAGCAAACAATCCTTTTGGCTGCCTCTTGAGCCCCTGACTTCCCAGGCTGTTCTCGCCAAACTTTGGGTAGAGCTCCCACCCTCTCACTCTCTCCACCCTCACCCCTTGGAATCCTCTTATCCGCCCCTGGGGATGGTCTGGTCTTAGGGTGGAAAGTCCGAGAGTCTCTGGAAGAGGCCGTCAGGTTCTCTGTAGCCAAGTATTTCTCTACACGATCCACAAGACCACCGGCCGTCTCTGGGTCTCCATGGCTTACCCACTTTTGGATGGCAGTAGGAAGAGCTCTCAAAAACCGATCCATTACAACACGTTCCACAATCTCTGGTGCGGACAAAGTCTCTGGCTGTAGCCACTTCCTGCTCAGGTGAATGAGATCATACATTTGAGACCTGGGGGGTTTTCCAAGCTGGAAAGTCCAGTTATGCACACGCTGAGCCCGGACAGCCAGGGTGACACCCAGCCTTGCCAATATTTCAGCTTTTAGCATCACATAGTCTTTTGCTTGGTCAGGCTCTAGGTCATAGTAAGCCTTCTGCGATTCACCAGTTAACAGAGGAGCCACCAGTCCAGCCCACTGCTCCTCAGGCCACTTTTCTCTTTCAGCAGTCCTTTCAAATGTGGTCAAAAATACCTCTGGATCATCCTCTCCAGTCATTTTTGTCAATAAACGACTCACCCCAAAGGACGCGGTATTAGTGGGACGGCTTTCCTCACTGGTCTGCGGACGTTGCTGCATTACTGCTTCCATTTGTTGTAGTCTCTGCTCTTGCTTCTGTAACAGGTCTATGAAGCGGGCCTCAGATTGCTGCTGGGCTGCAAGGCTCTGTTGATGAGCTTGCTGCTGGGCTGCGAAGCTCTGTTGTTGAGCTGCAAGGCTCTTTTGCAAACCTGCATTTGTCTGCTGTTGATTGGCATTTGCTAGAGCCAGCTGTTTCAGTATCTCCTCCATGCTGGCTTAAAAAAAAACTGCCACTGGTTCTCCACCAACTGTGGGGGGGTTAGCTCGGCAGCGGGTGTGTGTGATCCCCTGGATGGGCTCCCCACACAAAAACAGGCCCAGCAGACGGAGGTTGTGGTTTTCAAGATCAAAAAGGTGCGGTTTATTTCTCTATTTACAGTGACAAAAAACACAGCAAAGCAAAAAGAAACATAAACAAAATAAACCCTGGTCAGCTTGACCTCTGACTAAACATGCAGGTTTCCTAACTAACAACTGGGATCAGCCTGGTGCTGTCCTAGTCCCTAAGTCCCTGGTTTAGTAAATGTCCAAACAAATAGCCACACAGGCTTTGTCTCACCGCACAGGGGTTCACTCTCCCTAGACAGTCCACACAGGTCTGGGTCCAGGCATGAGCAAACACCTAATGAATCTGGGAGTTTTTATAGAGGCCTTAAACGAGCTGACAAGCTTCAGCTGGTCTCATCAACTCCCTGCCTGCACGACGCCCAGCCCTCTCCCTAGAGGTATGAATCATCCATGAGCCCACTAGCCTCAGCTGGGCTTCATCAACTCTCTCCCTAGTTGTATAAGTCGGCATAAAGCCTGAATCTGGGAGAAATATACCTACCCCCCTGGATGCAACCAGGTGACTTTACCTTCCTGCTGTCACAATATATATTTTAGCTCTATTCCTGAGCAGCAGCTGTACGTCGCTTTGAATTTCGCACCGTGCGGGCCCAACCGAGCCTGCGGGACCCGCCGACTCGATGTCCGCCAGTGTCCCACGATCGTGTCACGGAGCTGCAGAACAGGGAGATGTAAACAAGGCATTTCCCTGTTCTGTCTTGTGGCAGGACACTGATCTACTGCTCCCTGTCATCAGATGCAGTAACCAATGTCGTGTCACAGGTAGCCCAGCCCCCACACAGTTAGAATTACTCCCTAGGACACACTTAACCCCTTCCCTGCCAGTGTCAATTACACAGTAATTAGTGCATTTTTATAGCACTGATTGCTGTTTAAATGAAAATGATCCCAAAATAGCGTCAAAAGTGTCCGATGTGTCCGCCATAATGTCGTAGTCACGATAAAAATCGCAGATCGCCGCCATAACTTGTAAAAAATAATAATAATAAAAATGCCATAAAACTATCCCCTATTTTGTAGACGCTATAACTTTTGGGCAAACCAATCAATATACACTTATTGCAATTTTTTTTACCAAAAATATGTAAAAGAATACATATCGGCCTAAACTGAGGAAAAACTTTTTTTTTTATATATATATATTTTTTGGGGTTATTTATTATAGCAAAAAGTTAAAAATATAGCTTTTTTTCAAAATTGTCGCTCTTTTTTTGTTTATAGCGCAAAAAACAAAAATCGCAGAGGTGATCAAATACCACCAAAAGAAAGCTCATTTTGTGGGAAAAAAAGGACGTCAATGTTGTTTGGGAGCCACGTCGCACAACCGCGCAATTGTCAGTTAAAGCGGCGCAGTGCCGAGTCGCAAAAAATGGCCCGGTCATTGGGCAGCCAAATCCTCCGGGGCTGAAGTGGTTAAGTGATCTGACAAAAAGGGAGCAAAGTAAGGAAGTTCGTTGTTCGGGTGTACATACACTTCAAGAGTGAATCTTAGCTAAAATCCGTCCTTGTTTATTATTAGGGATGAGCTCGGTGTTCGAGGGTATTGCGCAGGGTATTGCAGAGTATTGCGCAGGGTATTGCAGAGTATTGCGCAGGGTATTGCAGAGTATTGCGCAGGGTATTGCAGAGTATTTTGCATGGTATTGCGCAGGGTATTGCGCAGGGTATTGCAGAGTATTTTGCAGGGTATTGCGCAGGGTATTGCAGAGTATTGCGCAGGGTATTGCAGAGTATTTTGCAGGGTATTGCGCAGGGTATTGCAGAGTATTTTGCAGGGTATTGCGCAGGGTATTGCGCAGGGTATTGCAGAGTATTGCGCAGGGTATTGCATAGTATTGCGCCAGGGTATTGCAGAGTATTGCGCCAGGGTATTGCAGAGTATTGCGCCAGGGTATTGCAGAGTATTTTGCAGAGTATTGCACAGGGTATTTTGCAGAGTATTGGCAGGGTGTATTGCAGAGTATTGGCAGGGTATTGCACCAGGGATGGCTGAGCAGGGATGGATGGATGGCTGGATCTGTGACTGCAAGGCCTCATGCCCACGGGCGTTTTTTCAGCCGCGTTTTTGAGCGTTTTTTACAGCTTAAAAACGCCTGTCCATGTTAGTCTATAGCTTCATGCCCACCTAGGCGTTTTTGAGCTGTAAAGAGCATAGGCGTTTGTAAGCTGTAAAAAAAAACCAAGACCAGTGCGTTCCTCAGCGTCAGAATTAGGCAGGAAAAAACGCGAGCGTCAAAAAACGCGCAAAAACGCACACTAACGCGCAAAAACGCACACTAACGCGCAAAAAACGCGCACTAACGCGCAGTCGCGTTTTTAGCTCCGGCGTTTTTTTTTTTGTTTTTTTTTCAAAAAAAAAATAAAATATTTACAATAACATGGACAGGCGTTTTTAAAACGCCAGTGGGCATGAGGCCCAATTGTCACAGATCCAGCCCACAGAGCTGCTGCTGCCATCCGCTCCCTCCCCCTCTCTTCTCACACTGTACCGATCGGTACAGAGAGGGGAGGGAGGAACCGGCATCATCACATGACGCCGGTCTGTTTACAAGTGATTGCTCCGTCATTTGACGGAGCGATCACGTGGTAAACGGCCGCTATCAGCGGCGATTTACCGCGATTCGTGATCCGCCGGGTCCTCTGGACCCGGCGGTCACGGAGTTTCCCGTGTGCGCGCCCCAGGGGAGCGCAATTCTGGGAGGACGTTATATAACGTCCTCCCAGAGTTAAGCAACCACCTTGTCGACGTTATTTGTCGGCAGGTGGTTGCCAAGTGGTTAAGAACCTTTTGTATACTATTTTATAAGGTAAATAGTTTTTGTAAAATGTAGAACTTGCCTAATTTCAGCCTTCATGAGTTTTCATGTGTCCCTTTTACAGAAAGAAAATGTTGGGCTTGGCAATAATTGTGGTGCCACCACATAAAAATACCAGAATTTCCACTAATGACTAATCAGGGAAACAAACTTGCTCCTTTTTGGCATTTGTGTTGGAAAAAGGCAGAGAATCCATGTAGAGATTAGAGAATAGTGATGAGCCGAACACCCCCGGGTTCGGTTCGCACCAGAACCCGCGAACGGACCGAAAGTTCGCGCGAACATTAGAACCCTATTAAATACAATGGATGCGAACGTTCGGATTCTAAAGTGCTAATTATAACGACTATTATCCATGTTATTGTCCGAAACAGAGTTTGGGAACCCGGGTTCTGCACCAGGGGACATGTATCAATGCAAAAAGAAGTTTTAAAAACTGACGTTTTCCGGGAGCAGTCATTTTAATGATGCATAAAGTGAAAAAAAAAAAGTCAAATATTCCCTTAAATATTGTACCTGGGGGGTGTCTAAAGTATGCCTGTGAAGCGCCACGTGTTTCCCGTGTTTAGAACTGTCCCTGCACAAAATAACATTTCTAAAGGAAAAAAAGCCATTTAAAACTGCTTGCGGCTTTAATGCAATGTCTGGTCCCGGTAATATGGATGAAAATCTTTAGGAAAAATGGCATAGCTACCCCATCAACCCCCCCCCCCCCCCTACCCCAGCCCATTACCAGCCCCTTTGGGTCTTGTATGGATATTAAGGGGAACCCCGCACACAAAATAAAAAAGCCCCTATATACTCTGAACAGCCGTATACAGGCGGTGCATACAAGACAGGGACTGTAGGTTTGTTCTTATCTAGAATCTGTTTGTAATTTTGAACAGCTGCATTGTTTAAGTGTAGCTCCATGCCAAATTCCTTTTTTTTAGCTTTTTGGAAAACATAGGGAACGGTTATCACCCCTGTCACATTTTTTTTGCTGTCTGTGCCCCTGTTCAGAACATTTCACCTCACTTTGCGTCCCAATGACAACTGTTTTTGAAATGTGGTGTTTGTATTGAAACAAGGATTGGTGATAAAGCATCAGTAGAGAGGAGACACCTTTCTCCCATATTAATTCTTACAGGAGAGAATTTTCCTTCCAAGGGGTAGATTTCCTCTCACTTCCTGTTGTCTTCTTCCGTTTGCAAGTAGTAGTAGTTTGTAAGTTGGATGTTTGAAAGTAGGGACCTTCCGTATATACTCTGCAGAAATTGGCCCCTTAGGTGTTGGTGTTGGCACAACACTGAAAGCACTCACAGTTATTCTTGGTGGGTGCTGGAACGCCCTGCTGTCAAGTATAATATCAGGAATTGTAATAACATATAATTGTTGATCAGTGGTAGTAAAAATTGGGCCTTTGATGGTGGTGCTGCTGCCACAACACTGTAAGGCCTGACAGTTACTCTTGGTGGGCGCAGCAATGGTCCCTGCTGTGAATTATTAGATCAATAATTATAATTGCATGCCCCTGTTGAACAGGGGCTGAAAAACTGGGCCTTTGGTGGTGGTGGTGGTGGTGATGGTGTTGCTGGTGCCACAACACTGTAAGGCCTGACAGTTACTCTTGGTGGGCGCAGCAATGGGCCCTGCTGTGAATTATTAGATCAATAATTATAATTGCATGCCCCTGTTGAACAGGGGCTGAAAAATTGGGCCTTAGGCACTGGTGGCACAACACTGCAACCCCTCACAGATACTGTACTTGGAGCACAGCAATGAGGCCTGTTGCAAAGTATTGCATCAAAAATTTTAATTACACGCCCCTGTTAAACAGGGGCTGAAAAATTGGGCCTTAGCCACTGGTGGCGTCACCCATAAACCAAAATGATCTTCCAAGCTATCATCGTTAATCGTATCATTGAGGAGGAGGAGGAGGATAGCCAGACAACATAACAGCACAGGCACTCAGCATCAGCATCAGTCTTGAAGGGATGTGACATTTTAAAATCAATTAGTCTGTTATATCAGCATCTGGTGTGTGGTAGCTGGTGGTGATCCAAGACTGGTTCATCTTGATGAAAGTCAGTCGATCAACCGAGTCGGTGGACAGGCGCACACTGTGATCCGTGACAAATCCTCCAGCAGCACTGAATGTGCATTCTGAAAGAACGCTGGATGCAGGACAGGCCAGTAGCTCAATTGCATACTGTGCAAGCTCTGGCCAGTGATCCATCCTCAAGACCCAGTAAGCCAGAGGATTTTCGGTGGGGAAGGTGTCCAAGTCTGACCTTGCCCCTAGGTATTCCTGCACCATGTATATCAGACGCTGGCGATGGTTGCTGGAACGGATCATACTTTGGGGCTGCGGACTAAAGAATTGTCTGAACGCATCGGTCAGACGGCCACCTTCCCCACCGCTCCTTCTTTGACTGCCCGAAGCCTCAGCAACTCGTTGTCCAGGACCAGGAGTTTGTAACCTCCCAGTCTCTGGGAACGCGTTGCACAGACCTTTCTGCAAGGCCTCCCGGAGTTGTCTCATCCTCTGCTCCCTCTGTGACGGTACGATAAGGTCCGCAACCTTACCCTTGTACCGTGGATCAAGGAGAGTGGCCAGCCAGTAATGGTCCCTCTCCTTGATCCGAAGAATACGAGGATCCTTCCGCAGACTTTGCAGGATCAGGGAGGCCATGCAGCGTAGGTTAGCTGAGGCATTCAGTCCGGAGTCCTCTGGGTCACTAAGGACGACATGATCCACAGCCACCTCCTCCCAGCCACGTACAAGTCCACTGGTTTCTTGGGACTGTAAATCATCCCTAAAAGACTGCTGCTGATGATGCTGAGTGCCAGCCTCCACCTCCATGCTGACACAATCCTCCTCCTCCTCCTCCTCCTCCTCCTCCTCCTCTTCCTGTGCGATGGGTGGGACAGAAGGAACACTGTCTGGGTAAAGGGGGCCTTGAGAGGCAAGGAAGTCCTCCTCTTCCTGCCTCTGTTCTGCCTCAAGTGCCCTGTCCATTATTCCACGCAGCGTGTGCTCCAACAGGTGGACAAGAGGTACAGTGTCACTGATGCATGCACTGTCACTGCTCACCATCCTCGTTGCCTCCTGAAATGGTGCCAGGACAGTGCATGCATCCCTGATCATGCCCCACTGGCGTGGTGAAAAAAACCCAAGCTCCCCTGACCCTGTCCTGGTGCCGTAGTCGCACAGGTACTCATTGATGGCCCTCTGCTGCATGTGCAGCCGCTGCAGCATGGCCAACGTTGAGTTCCACCTGGTGGGCATGTCACATATAAGGCGGTTCTTGGGCAGGTTCAACTCCTTTTGAAGCTCAGCCAGGCGAGCACTGGCATTATAAGATCTGCGGAAATGCACACAGACTTTCCTGGCCTGCCTCAGGACATCCTGTAAGCCCGGGTACCTGCCCAAGAACCGCTTCACAACCAGGTTAAGGACGTGAGCCATACAGGGCACATGGGTCAGTTGTCCCTGTCGGAGGGCGGAGAGGAGGTTGGTGCCATTGTCGCAAACCACCATTCCTGGCTTAAGCTGGCGTGGCGTCAACCACCTCTCGGCCTGCCCCTGCAGAGCAGACAGGACCTCTGCCCCAGTGTGGCTCCTGTCCCCCAAACACACCAGCGCATGCACGGCATGGCATCTTTTTGCCTGCGTACTTGCGTAGCCCCTTGAACGCCTACGGAGCACCGCTGGTTCCGAGGACAAACCACAGGAAGAGGCCATGGAGGAAGAAGAAGAGGAGGGGGTGGAGGAGAGAGGTGTGTCACAACCAGTAGTAGCATTTTGGAGGCGTGGGGGTGGAACAACCTCCAACACTACTGCACCTTGTCCTGCATCCTTCCCAGCTGCCAAAAGAGTGACCCAATGGGCCGTGAAAGAAAGGTAACGTCCCTGTCCATGCCTGCTGGACCATGAGTCAGCGGTAATATGCACCTTACCGCTGACCGCCCTGTCCAGCGAGGCCAAGACATTGCCTTCCACATGCCTGTAGAGAGCCGGAATAGCCTTCCGTGCGAAAAAGTGTCGTTTGGGAACCTGCCACTGAGGAACCGCACATTGCACAAACTCACGGAAGGGGGCCGAGTCTACCAACTGAAAAGGCAGCAGTTGAAGCGCTAGCAATTTAGCCAAGCTAGCATTCAACCGCTGGGCATGTGGATGGCTGGGAGTGAACTTCTTTCGACGGTCCAGCAGCTGGGGCAGGGAAATTTGCCTGCTAGAATCGGACGTTGGTGTACTGCTAGCAGAGTGCCCGCAAGTACTTGCCTGTGACACACCTAATTCTACACCTTCATTCCTCTCAGAGCAGGTTTCAGAGAGGAGTGAAGGTATAGTGGGGTTGGAGATCCCAGCTGATGCGGTGCAAGAAGAGGTCAGCTTTGTTCTTTGGTGTGGGTCTTTAAGGTAGGCTTGCCAACGAGCTGCATGGCAGGTCAACATATGTCTGATCAAGCATGTGGTGCCCAAGCGGCTGATGTTTTGGCCACGCGATATACGCTTGAGACATATGTTGCAAACAGCAGCTGTGCGATCTGATGCACTCGCCTCAAAAAAGGCCCACACCAAAGAACTTTTTGAATGACGGGCAGAGGCAGCGCCCTGCACAGGCGGAGCTCTGCGGTGTGATTCCGTCGGTGTGCTGCCCATACGCTGGCCACTCAAGGGCATCCTGCCTCGTTGGAGATGTGCCTCCTCCTCATCCTCCTCCTCCTCCTCTCTCCTATTAGGCACGCACGTGGAGTCAGTGACCTCATCATCCCCTCCCTCCTCATCACTGGAGCCAATCTGGCAGTATGCTGCAGCTGCTGGAACATGACTGCCAGATTGGTGTCCTTCTTGAGCATCCCCTCTCTCTGCTCTCACGCTGCTGCCTTCCTCTAGCTGGGTATCATCATCAGATCCTTCCAAACGCTGGGCATCCTCCTGGAGCATGTACCCAACACTGTGCTCAAACAGTTCGGGGGACTCCTCAGGAGGAGGGCATGGTGGGTCTAGGGAAGGATTGACTAATGAAGATAATGATACCAGAGAAGAGGACGCTTTGGCAGCTGCTTTGCCACTACCCTGAGCCTGGGTGAGAGAGGATGAGGAGGATGAGGTGGGCTTGGTCATCCACTCTACCAAGTCTTCGGCATGATTTGGCTCAACATGTCCAGCTGCCGAAAACAAGGACAAGCGTGTCCCATGGCCATGTGCTGATGACAATGCACCGCGTACACGACCAGCACTGTTGCCCCCAGACACAGAGCCTGCTTGCCCTCTTTTTTTGCCTCCTGACTGTCTGCCTCTCCTTGGTTGCCTTCCAGACATTTTAATGGATGGCCTGCAGGGAGATGGGAAAAACAGCAATAAGGGCTACCTTCAGGTGTATATTGTGCAGGAGGCTTAGCAACAATGACACTGACACTGTCCCCTGCCTATCCTTCTCTGTCCCTAAACACAAGGATTGAAAATATGGTTCAGCAAAAAAGTTTTAGAACAGAATAGCACACTGACACTTTCCCTCACTGTCCTACTCTGTCCCTCCCTACAAACAAGATTTAGCACAGAATAGCACACTGATAATTTCTACGAGTGTCCTTCTCTGTCCCTCAACTCAGGGATTGAAAATATGGAACAGCAAAATAGTTTTAGAACAGAATAGCACACTGTCAGTTTCCCTCACTGTAGCTCTCTGTTTTTCTACTCAAGGATTGAAAATATGGAACAGCAAAATTGATTTAGAACAGAATAGCACACTGTCAGTTTCCCTCACTGTAGCTCTCTGTCCCTCAACTCAAGGATTGAAAATATGGAACAGCAAAATTGATTTAGAACAGAATAGCACACTGTCAGTTTCACTCACTGTACCTCTCTGTCCCTCAACTCAAGGATTAAAAATATGGTTCAGCAAAATAGTTTTAGAACACAATAGCACACTGACACTTTCCCTCACTGTAGCTCTCTGTCCCTCAACTCAAGGATTGAAAATATGGTTCAGCAAAATAGTTTTAGAACAGAATAGCACACTGTCAGTTTCCCTCACTGTAGCTCTCTGTCCCTCAACTCAAGGATTGAAAATATGGTTCAGCAAAATAGTTTTAGAACACAATAGCACACTGACACTTTCCCTCACTGTAGCTCTCTGTCCCTCAACTCAAGGATTGAAAATATGGTTCAGCAAAATAGTTTTAGAACAGAATAGCACACTGTCAGTTTCCCTCACTGTAGCTCTCTGTCCCTCAACTCAAGGATTGAAAATATGGAACAGCAGAATTGATTTAGAACAGAATAGCACACTGTCAGTTTCCCTCACTGTAGCTCTCTGTCCCTCAACTCAAGGATTGAAAATATGGAACAGCAAAATGGATTTAGAACAGAATAGCACAGTGCCAGTTTCACTCACTGTACCTCTCTGTCCCTCAACTCAAGGATTGAAAATATGGTTCAGCAAAATAGTTTTAGAACACAATAGCACACTGACACTTTCCCTCACTGTAGCTCTCTGTCCCTCAACTCAAGGATTGAAAATATGGTTCAGCAAAATAGTTTTAGAACAGAATAGCACACTGTCAGTTTCCCTCACTGTAGCTCTCTGTCCCTCAACTCAAGGATTGAAAATATGGTTCAGCAAAATAGTTTTAGAACAGAATAGCACACTGTCAGTTTCCCTCACTGTAGCTCTCTGTCCCTCAACTCAAGGATTGAAAATATGGAACAGCAAAATTGATTTAGAACAGAATAGCACACTGTCAGTTTCCCTCACTGTAGCTCTCTGTCCCTCAACTCAAGGATTGAAAATATGGTTCAGCAAAATAGTTTTAGAACAGAATAGCACACTGTCAGTTTCCCTCACTGTACCTCTCTGTCCCTCAACTCAAGGATTGAAAATATGGAACAGCAAAACTGATTTAGAACAGAATAGCACACTGTCAGTTTCCCTCACTGTACCTCTCTGTCCCTCAACTCAAGGATTGAAAATATGGTTCAGCAAAATAGTTTTAGAACACAATAGCACACTGACACTTTCCCTCACTGTAGCTCTCTGTCCCTCAACTCAAGGATTGAAAATATGGTTCAGCAAAATAGTTTTAGAACACAATAGCACACTGACACTTTCCCTCACTGTAGCTCTCTGTCCCTCAACTCAAGGATTGAAAATATGGTTCAGCAAAATAGTTTTAGAACAGAATAGCACACTGTCAGTTTCCCTCACTGTAGCTCTCTGTCCCTCAACTCAAGAATTGAAAATATGGTTCAGCAAAATAGTTTTAGAACACAATAGCACACTGACACTTTCCCTCACTGTAGCTCTCTGTCCCTCAACTCAAGGATTGAAAATATGGTTCAGCAAAATAGTTTTAGAACACAATAGCACACTGACACTTTCCCTCACTGTAGCTCTCTGTCCCTCAACTCAAGGATTGAAAATATGGTTCAGCAAAATAGTTTTAGAACAGAATAGCACACTGTCAGTTTCCCTCACTGTAGCTCTCTGTCCCTCAACTCAAGGATTGAAAATATGGTTCAGCAAAATAGTTTTAGAACACAATAGCACACTGACACTTTCCCTCACTGTAGCTCTCTGTCCCTCAACTCAAGGATTGAAAATATGGTTCAGCAAAATAGTTTTAGAACACAATAGCACACTGACACTTTCCCTCACTGTAGCTCTCTGTCCCTCAACTCAAGGATTGAAAATATGGTTCAGCAAAATAGTTTTAGAACAGAATAGCACACTGTCAGTTTCCCTCACTGTAGCTCTCTGTCCCTCAACTCAAGGATTGAAAATATGGAACAGCAAAATTGATTTAGAACAGAATAGCACACTGTCAGTTTCCCTCACTGTAGCTCTCTGTCCCTCAACTCAAGGATTGAAAATATGGAACAGCAAAATTGATTTAGAACAGAATAGCACACTGTCAGTTTCCCTCACTGTAGCTCTCTGTCCCTCAACTCAAGGATTGAAAATATGGAACAGCAAAATTGATTTAGAACAGAATAGCACACTGTCAGTTTCCCTCACTGTACCTCTCTATCCCTCAACTCAAGGATTGAAAATATGGAACAGCAAAATTGATTTAGAACAGAATAGCACACTGCCAGTTTCACTCACTGTACCTCTCTGTCCCTCAACTCAAGGATTGAAAATATGGTTCAGCAAAATAGTTTTAGAACACAATAGCACACTGACACTTTCCCTCACTGTAGCTCTCTGTCCCTCAACTCAAGGATTGAAAATATGGTTCAGCAAAATAGTTTTAGAACAGAATAGCACACTGTCAGTTTCCCTCACTGTAGCTCTCTGTCCCTCAACTCAAGGATTGAAAATATGGTTCAGCAAAATAGTTTTAGAACACAATAGCACAATGACACTTTCCCTCACTGTAGCTCTCTGTCCCTCAACTCAAGGATTGAAAATATGGTTCAGCAAAATAGTTTTAGAACACAATAGCACACTGACACTTTCCCTCACTGTAGCTCTCTGTCGCTCAACTCAAGGATTGAAAATATGGTTCAGCAAAATAGTTTTAGAACAGAATAGCACACTGTCAGTTTCCCTCACTGTAGCTCTCTGTCCCTCAACTCAAGGATTGAAAATATGGTTCAGCAAAATAGTTTTAGAACAGAATAGCACACTGTCAGTTTCCCTCACTGTAGCTCTCTGTCCCTCAACTCAAGGATTGAAAATATGGAACAGCAAAACTGATTTAGAACAGAATAGCACACTGTCAGTTTCCCTCACTGTACCTCTCTGTCCCTCAACTCAAGGATTGAAAATATGGAACAGCAAAATTGATTTAGAACAGAATAGCACACTGTCAGTTTCACTCACTGTAGCTCTCTGTCCCTCAACTCAAGGATTGAAAATATGGTTCAGCAAAATAGTTTTAGAACACAATAGCACACTGACACTTTCCCTCACTGTAGCTCTCTGTCCCTCAACTCAAGGATTGAAAATATGGTTCAGCAAAATAGTTTTAGAACACAATAGCACACTGACACTTTCCCTCACTGTAGCTCTCTGTCCCTCAACTCAAGGATTGAAAATATGGTTCAGCAAAATTGTTTTAGAACAGAATAGCACACTGTCAGTTTCCCTCACTGTAGCTCTCTGTCCCTCAACTCAAGGATTGAAAATATGGAACAGCAAAATTGATTTAGAACAGAATAGCACACTGTCAGTTTCCCTCACTGTAGCTCTCTGTCCCTCAACTCAAGGATTGAAAATATGGTTCAGCAAAATAGTTTTAGAACAGAATAGCACACTGTCAGTTTCCCTCACTGTAGCTCTCTGTCCCTCAACTCAAGGATTGAAAATATGGAACAGCAAAACTGATTTAGAACAGAATAGCACACTGTCAGTTTCCCTCACTGTACCTCTCTGTCCCTCAACTCAAGGATTGAAAATATGGAACAGCAAAATTGATTTAGAACAGAATAGCACACTGTCAGTTTCACTCACTGTAGCTCTCTGTCCCTCAACTCAAGGATTGAAAATATGGTTCAGCAAAATAGTTTTAGAACACAATAGCACACTGACACTTTCCCTCACTGTAGCTCTCTGTCCCTCAACTCAAGGATTGAAAATATGGTTCAGCAAAATAGTTTTAGAACAGAATAGCACACTGTCAGTTTCCCTCACTGTAGCTCTCTGTCCCTCAACTCAAGGATTGAAAATATGGAACAGCAAAATTGATTTCGAACAGAATAGCACACTGTCAGTTTCCCTCACTGTAGCTCTCTGTCCCTCAACTCAAGGATTGAAAATATGGTTCAGCAAAATAGTTTTAGAACAGAATAGCACACTGTCAGTTTCCCTCACTGTAGCTCTCTGTCCCTCAACTCAAGGATTGAAAATATGGAACAGCAAAACTGATTTAGAACAGAATAGCACACTGTCAGTTTCCCTCACTGTACCTCTCTGTCCCTCAACTCAAGGATTGAAAATATGGAACAGCAAAATTGATTTAGAACAGAATAGCACACTGTCAGTTTCACTCACTGTACCTCTCTGTCCCTCAACTCAAGGATTGAAAATATGGTTCAGCAAAATAGTTTTAGAACACAATAGCACACTGACACTTTCCCTCACTGTAGCTCTCTGTCCCTCAACTCAAGGATTGAAAATATGGTTCAGCAAAATAGTTTTAGAATACAATAGCACACTGACACTTTCCCTCACTGTACCTCTCTGTCCCTCAACTCAAGGATTGAAAATATGGTTCAGCAAAATAGTTTTAGAACAGAATAGCACACTGTCAGTTTCCCTCACTGTAGCTCTCTGTCCCTCAACTCAAGGATTGAAAATATGGAACAGCAAAATTGATTTAGAACAGAATAGCACACTGGCAGTTTCCCTCACTGTAGCTCTCTGTCCCTCAACTCAAGGATTGAAAATATGGTTCAGCAAAATAGTTTTAGAACAGAATAGCACACTGTCAGTTTCCCTCACTGTAGCTCTCTGTCCCTCAACTCAAGGATTGAAAATATGGAACAGCAAAATTGATTTAGAACAGAATAGCACACTGTCAGTTTCCCTCACTGTACCTCTCTGTCCCTCAACTCAAGGATTGAAAATATGGAACAGCAAAATTGATTTAGAACAGAATAGCACACTGTCAGTTTCACTCACTGTACCTCTCTGTCCCTCAACTCAAGGATTGAAAATATGGTTCAGCAAAATAGTTTTAGAACACAATAGCACACTGACACTTTCCCTCACTGTAGCTCTCTGTCCCTCAACTCAAGGATTGAAAATATGGTTCAGCAAAATAGTTTTAGAACACAATAGCACACTGACACTTTCCCTCACTGTAGCTCTCTGTCCCTCAACTCAAGGATTGAAAATATGGTTCAGCAAAATAGTTTTAGAACAGAATAGCACACTGTCAGTTTCCCTCACTGTAGCTCTCTGTCCCTCAACTCAAGAATTGAAAATATGGTTCAGCAAAATAGTTTTAGAACACAATAGCACACTGACACTTTCCCTCACTGTAGCTCTCTGTCCCTCAACTCAAGGATTGAAAATATGGTTCAGCAAAATAGTTTTAGAACACAATAGCACACTGACACTTTCCCTCACTGTAGCTCTCTGTCCCTCAACTCAAGGATTGAAAATATGGTTCAGCAAAATAGTTTTAGAACAGAATAGCACACTGTCAGTTTCCCTCACTGTAGCTCTCTGTCCCTCAACTCAAGGATTGAAAATATGGAACAGCAAAATTGATTTAGAACAGAATAGCACACTGTCAGTTTCCCTCACTGTAGCTCTCTGTCCCTCAACTCAAGGATTGAAAATATGGAACAGCAAAATTGATTTAGAACAGAATAGCACACTGCCAGTTTCACTCACTGTACCTCTCTGTCCCTCAACTCAAGGATTGAAAATATGGTTCAGCAAAATAGTTTTAGAACACAATAGCACACTGACACTTTCCCTCACTGTAGCTCTCTGTCCCTCAACTCAAGGATTGAAAATATGGTTCAGCAAAATAGTTTTAGAACACAATAGCACACTGACACTTTCCCTCACTGTAGCTCTCTGTCCCTCAACTCAAGGATTGAAAATATGGAACAGCAAAATTGATTTAGAACAGAATAGCACACTGTCAGTTTCCCTCACTGTACCTCTCTATCCCTCAACTCAAGGATTGAAAATATGGAACAGCAAAATTGATTTAGAACAGAATAGCACACTGTCAGTTTCCCTCACTGTAGCTCTCTGTCCCTCAACTCAAGGATTGAAAATATGGTTCAGCAAAATAGTTTTAGAACACAATAGCACACTGACACTTTCCCTCACTGTAGCTCTCTGTCCCTCAACTCAAGGATTGAAAATATGGTTCAGCAAAATAGTTTTAGAACAGAATAGCACACTGTCAGTTTCCCTCACTGTAGCTCTCTGTCCCTCAACTCAAGGATTGAAAATATGGTTCAGCAAAATAGTTTTAGAACACAATAGCACAATGACACTTTCCCTCACTGTTGCTCTCTGTCCCTCAACTCAAGGATTGAAAATATGGTTCAGCAAAATAGTTTTAGAACAGAATAGCACACTGACACTTTCCCTCACTGTAGCTCTCTGTCGCTCAACTCAAGGATTGAAAATATGGTTCAGCAAAATAGTTTTAGAACAGAATAGCACACTGTCAGTTTCCCTCACTGTAGCTCTCTGTCCCTCAACTCAAGGATTGAAAATATGGTTCAGCAAAATAGTTTTAGAACAGAATAGCACACTGTCAGTTTCCCTCACTGTAGCTCTCTGTCCCTCAACTCAAGGATTGAAAATATGGAACAGCAAAATTGATTTAGAACAGAATAGCACACTGTCAGTTTCCCTCACTGTACCTCTCTGTCCCTCAACTCAAGGATTGAAAATATGGAACAGCAAAATTGATTTAGAACAGAATAGCACACTGTCAGTTTCACTCACTGTACCTCTCTGTCCCTCAACTCAAGGATTGAAAATATGGTTCAGCAAAATAGTTTTAGAACACAATAGCACACTGACACTTTCCCTCACTGTAGCTCTCTGTCCCTCAACTCAAGGATTGAAAATATGGTTCAGCAAAATAGTTTTAGAACACAATAGCACACTGACACTTTCCCTCACTGTAGCTCTCTGTCCCTCAACTCAAGGATTGAAAATATGGTTCAGCAAAATTGTTTTAGAACAGAATAGCACACTGTCAGTTTCCCTCACTGTAGCTCTCTGTCCCTCAACTCAAGGATTGAAAATATGGAACAGCAAAATTGATTTAGAACAGAATAGCACACTGTCAGTTTCCCTCACTGTAGCTCTCTGTCCCTCAACTCAAGGATTGAAAATATGGTTCAGCAAAATAGTTTTAGAACAGAATAGCACACTGTCAGTTTCCCTCACTGTAGCTCTCTGTCCCTCAACTCAAGGATTGAAAATATGGTTCAGCAAAATAGTGTTAGAACAGAATAGCACACTGTCAGTTTCCCTCACTGTAGCTCTCTGTCCCTCAACTCAAGGATTGAAAATATGGAACAGCAAAACTGATTTAGAACAGAATAGCACACTGTCAGTTTCCCTCACTGTACCTCTCTGTCCCTCAACTCAAGGATTGAAAATATGGAACAGCAAAATTGATTTAGAACAGAATAGCACACTGTCAGTTTCACTCACTGTAGCTCTCTGTCCCTCAACTCAAGGATTGAAAATATGGTTCAGCAAAATAGTTTTAGAACACAATAGCACACTGACACTTTCCCTCACTGTAGCTCTCTGTCCCTCAACTCAAGGATTGAAAATATGGTTCAGCAAAATAGTTTTAGAACAGAATAGCACACTGTCAGTTTCCCTCACTGTAGCTCTCTGTCCCTCAACTCAAGGATTGAAAATATGGAACAGCAAAATTGATTTCGAACAGAATAGCACACTGTCAGTTTCCCTCACTGTAGCTCTCTGTCCCTCAACTCAAGGATTGAAAATATGGTTCAGCAAAATAGTTTTAGAACAGAATAGCACACTGTCAGTTTCCCTCACTGTAGCTCTCTGTCCCTCAACTCAAGGATTGAAAATATGGAACAGCAAAACTGATTTAGAACAGAATAGCACACTGTCAGTTTCCCTCACTGTACCTCTCTGTCCCTCAACTCAAGGATTGAAAATATGGAACAGCAAAATTGATTTAGAACAGAATAGCACACTGTCAGTTTCACTCACTGTAGCTCTCTGTCCCTCAACTCAAGGATTGAAAATATGGTTCAGCAAAATAGTTTTAGAACAGATTAGCACACTGACACTTTCCCTCACTGTAGCTCTCTGTCCCTCAACTCAAGGATTGAAAATATGGTTCAGCAAAATAGTTTTAGAACAGAATAGCACACTGTCAGTTTCCCTCACTGTAGCTCTCTGTCCCTCAACTCAAGGATTGAAAATATGGTTCAGCAAAATAGTTTTAGAACACAATAGCACACTGACACTTTCCCTCACTGTAGCTCTCTGTCCCTCAACTCAAGGATTGAAAATATGGTTCAGCAAAATAGTTTTAGAATACAATAGCACACTGACACTTTCCCTCACTGTACCTCTCTGTCCCTCAACTCAAGGATTGAAAATATGGTTCAGCAAAATAGTTTTAGAACAGAATAGCACACTGTCAGTTTCCCTCACTGTAGCTCTCTGTCCCTCAACTCAAGGATTGAAAATATGGAACAGCAAAATTGATTTAGAACAGAATAGCACACTGGCAGTTTCCCTCACTGTAGCTCTCTGTCCCTCAACTCAAGGATTGAAAATATGGTTCAGCAAAATAGTTTTAGAACAGAATAGCACACTGTCAGTTTCCCTCACTGTACCTCTCTGTCCCTCAACTCAAGGATTGAAAATATGGAACAGCAAAACTGATTTAGAACAGAATAGCACACTGTCAGTTTCCCTCACTGTACCTCTCTGTCCCTCAACTCAAGGATTGAAAATATGGAACAGCAAAATTGATTTAGAACAGAATAGCACACTGTCAGTTTCACTCACTGTACCTCTCTGTCCCTCAACTCAAGGATTGAAAATATGGTTCAGCAAAATAGTTTTAGAACACAATAGCACACTGACACTTTCTGGTGAACCTGGGCACCCCATATTTTTTGGAACTACATTTCCCATGATGCTCATGCACTCTGCAGTGTAGTTGAGCATCATGGAAAATGTAGTTCCAAAACATCTGGGGTGCCAAGATTCACCAGCACTGACCTAGGTACTTGTAGTGGTCTTTCCAGGAATCTTCCAGGACAGTCACCTGACAAATGATTGGTTCCTCAATCTACTGAAAACACAATCAGAAAAGTAGGAAGAAGGACCCTTCCAACCTCTCACCCTTCAATTTTTGCCCAATAGACGGAACCACCACCAAGTAAGTGAGAGAAACAAATTTAATGCCAATAGTAAAAACAATGGGTGGGATATAGGAATGCTGTCCTGGAAGATTACTGGAAATACTGCTAATAATACCTGACAGTAAGTTTCATTAACTTCTTGAAGCCCAGGCCATTGTCAAATGACGGCCACAAGGTGGCTCTTCAGGTCCGGGAGGCCGTCTATTGACGGCCTCGGCTGCTCCGGCCACTGGGGGCCACGATGTCCGCCAGGTACCCACGATCGGCCATTACACAGCTAAGGACGTGGATCTCTGTGTGTAAACACAGAGATCCATGTCCTGTCATGGAGAGAAGACCGATGCTGTGTCCCTTGTACATAGGGACACTGATCAGTCACCTCCCCCAGTCAGTCCCCTCCCCCTACAGTAAGAATCACTCCTAGGGAACACATTTAGCCCCTTCCTCGCCCCCTAGTGTTAACCCCTTCCCTGCCAGTTACATTTATACAGTAATCAGTGCATATTTATAGCACTGTTCGCTGTATAAATGTGAATGGTCCCGAAAATGTGTCAAAGGTATCCGATCTGTCCGCCGTAATATCGCAGTCCTGACAAAAATTGCAGATAACCGCCATTACTAGTAAAAAAAAAAAAAAAAAAAAAAGTCATAATTCTATCCATTTTGTAGGCGCTATAAGTTTTGCGCAAACCAATCACTATACGCTTATTGCGATTTTTTTTTTTAATTTTTTTTTTTTATCAAAAATATGTAGAATACGTATCGGCCTAAACTGAGAAAAAAAATTGTTTTTAAAAAAAATAATTGGGATATTTATTATAGCAAAAAGTAAAAAATATTGTGTTTTTTTTCAAAATTGTCACTCTTTTTTTTGTTTATAGAGCAAAAAATAAAAACCGCAGAGGTGATCAAATACCACCAAAAGAAAGCTCTATTTGTGGGAAAAAAAAGGACGTCAATTTTGTTTGGGAGCCACGTCGCACGACCGCGCAATTGTCATTCAAATCGTGACAGTGCCGAAAGCTGAAATTTCGCCTGGGCAGAAAGGGGGTATATGTGCCCAGTAAGCAAGTGGTAAAGCAGGCAATCACTTAAAAGTGAAAGTACTATTCATACTCTTCTATCAATACTTTTATTTATTTATTTTTTCCAGGGAGTGGGTACCTTTTTGTGATTGACAGGTACCCCCTCCCACTTCCACAATAATCGTTGTCGGATTGAATTCTGACAGGATAGTGCTGTAACCTGCCCGACCAGGCCCTTAGGGCCAGACGTGCCGCCCGAATTTCTAGAACATTGATGGGCAAGGCCTTCTCGGATTCCGACCACTTCCCCTGGATAGTGTCTGCTTCCAGGACTGGTCCCCAGCCCATAGGCTGGCATCGGTCGTTACTATCCAAGTGACTGGCATGAAGGATTTTCCCTTCTGCGGAATCAAGTGTAATGGACAATCCAAATCCTGGCTTTTCCTGCTCCAAGCAGACAGGATGCTGTTTTGCAAAAGCCTTGAATGGAATTGAGCGTAGGGAACAGCCTCGAACGTGGCTACCATCTTCCCTAACAATCGAATGCAGAGGCGGACGGAGGGACTTTCCTTTGTCCTGACCGCGTTAACCATTTCTCTTATAGCACCAACTTTGGCCTGGGGTAAGAACACCCTCTTGCGGGCTGTGTCTATATTTTTTTTTTAATCCAGAAAAAAAGTTTATTAAAGAACACATCAAAGACATACAAGACATACACCGATGCTATAAAGCCAATCCGGTACATTACAAACAAAATTATCCATAAGGCTAAGTATATTCTAAGCAGTTATCCTATATCGTACTAGACCAATCACATATGTCCCTGAGCAGCGGTGAGCTACCCGCGCCTCCAACAAAAAGAAAGCACTTAGAAAGAGATCCCTCAATCGTTAATTATGACCCTTGTCAAATTCCCATGCCCAGCAATCGTCCCGTGACCAGATCCACCAGAGCCAGGCCTGGTACATCCAGCCACAGGCCCCATAGCTTTTCAAATTTCTGCGTGCTACCCCAATGTTGGTATATAATTTTTTCCTTACGGAGCATATCACCCATAACAGTAATCCACTCTTTAAGAGCAGGCGGTTCTTCCGATATCCAGTGAGTCATGATGAGTTTGCGTGCCAGAAACAGGGACCTAATCACAGCCACCCTAGTGCATTCCTCCCACTCCAACTCCTCCAGTATATGAAGTAAGCAGTGTCTAGGGTCTGTGAGGAGCGAGATCCGAAACACCCTGTTTATGGTGTCTACCACCCCCTTCCAATAGGGGTGGAGTTTTGGGCACCTTCACAGAAGGTGGATCAAATCACTGTGGTCCCTCTTGCACCTGGAGCACATAGGGGTGGGCCGCAGGCCCATAACAAATAAAATAGCCTGTGGGGGGTATAGTACACTCTCAGCAATAAGTACAATTGCGACACTCTATGTGATACATTTAAGGAGCAGGTAGGCACCGCCCGCAGAGCTTCCTCCCACTGATCTCCATCAATCGGTCCCACCTCCCCCTCCCACTTGGCCAGCATTCGCAAGGGGTGTTTGGCCAGGACTTTTAGAAGTAGCATACCGTGTGATATAAACCCCTTAGTGGTGTCCGCCCATGCAATCAAGTTAAACAATGGGGTCAGGGAAGATATCCATTCCGAGGACTTGGACTGGGCAGTGACAGCAAGGTGTAATTGCATATAATAGAACCTCATTGAAGGCGGGAGACCGAAAATACCCTGTAAATCTTCGAATGGGAGCAATTGCCCATTGCGAAAAATCTGACCAATGTATGCCACTCCATACCTCCTCCAAAGCGCCCCATGTTGTAATTTCGCCAGTTCTGTGTACGAGTCATTAGACCAAATAGGGCTATAGTCTGTGTACCCCACCACTCCCTGTAGATATCTGGTTTTATTCCAGACCTTTTGGATAAGGTTGTAAGTCGGGTACTGTTTGTTCGGTTTTCAAAACGCCAGCGACTCTAGGGCCATCGGGATCGAATCCTTATCCACAGTGTGCAACATCACTAGTTCAGAGGAGTCACCGGTCCCCTTCCCCCCCGTCCACAGTCATGCGAATAGTACCTATCAAGTGCTGCAGTTGCGCAGCAATGTAATACACCCAAGGGTTCTGAAGGGCTAGACCCCCCTCTTCCTTTGGGCGTTGGAGATGTTCCAGTTTAATTCTGGGCATGCGGTTCTTCCATATAAGCTTGCGGAACAGGGAATTAACAAGTCTAAATACCTTCAAGGTCACTACTGTCGGGGAATTATGGAGCACGTATAGCAACTGGGGCATGAGGATCATCTTAATCGAATTCACCCTGCCTGCTACCGATAGGCAGAGAGCATTCCGCGTTTTAATCCGATCACAAAAGTTTTGTAGCAGCGGGGACACATTCAAACGACCATAGTCACAGATCTTAGGCGTCACCTGGATGCCCAAGTATCGGAACAAGTCCGTCAGGGGTACCACAGAGGAAGTCGGGGGAGTCCCCCCCTCATCAATAAGCATCAGGGAGGACTTGGTCCAGTTTATCCGAAGCCCAGAAAATCTACCGAACTCCCCAATGGTGGCCATGGCTTCTGTGAGGGAGCCCTCCACATCCCCAAGCAATACCATAGTATCGTCAGCATAGAGCATTATTTTCTCCTGCTTATCCCCGTACCTGAACCCCACAATCTTCGAGCTGGCTCTTACTTTAATCGCTAGGGGTTCAATGGCCAAAGCAAAAAGCAGGGGTGACAAAGGGCACCCCTGTCGCGTCCCTCTCCCCAAATTGAACGCATGTGACATAGCCCCAGAAGATCTAATGGCCGCTCGCGGATTACGATAAAGCAGACGTACCCAGGAAATATACGAGTCTCCAAATCCGAATCGCCTGAGAATTTCCCACAAGTACTCCCACTCGACGCTATCAAAGGCCTTCATAGCGTCCAGTGAGAGCAAGGCCTTCTGCCCCACATTATCCGCTGTGGATTGCATGTTAAGGTAAAGCCTCCGCAAATTGACAGCCGTCGACTTGTTAGGCATGAAGCCAGCTTGGTCAGGGTGAATAATGCTTGTAATGGCACCATTCAGCCTAATCGCCAGAAGTTTAATATCGCTCTGGAGCAGAGATATAGGTCTGTAGGAACCTGGGTCTATAGGGTCCTTTCCGGGTTTCAGTATCAAAACAATATTGGCCATTGTCATGGAAGAGGGGAGCTCCTGTTGTTCCCTGGCCGCGTTGAACACCTCCAGCAGTTTTGGCAGAAGGATACCCGCGCACTGCTTGTACACCTCCATAGGTAGTCCATCCGCCCCAGGGGCCTTATAGTTGGGGAACGCAGCTAATGCTGTCTGCAGCTCCGCCAATGTAAAGGGGGCGTCCAAGGCTCTCTGCTGGTCAGTCGTGAGTTGGGGAAAGTCAATGCCCTGCAAATAAGTCAAGAGTTCCTGCCGAGTGAAACGTTCTGTTGGGAGATAGAGGGTCTCATAGAATCTGGCCAGTTCTGCCAATATTAGGTCGGGGGAGTTCACTATCTTACCCTCAGTCATTTTGATAGCCCCTATGGTGGGGGCACGTTGCTGAGAGTTAGCTATCTTAGCCAACAAGCGCCCGGTACTCTCACCCTCCTCATAGAAAGCCAATTTAGAGAAAAATCGTTTATTTTCTGCCGTGGAGGACAGCAACCGCTCATAAGCTGTCTGAGCCGACTGCCATGCCTCCCTGGCAGAGTCCGTGGGGGTTTGGACAAATGCCTCCTCTAGGCCTGCTACCTGTTTTTCAAGGTCCTCTCTGAGCCCAGAAGAGTTCTTTTTAACCTTATTAATTTCTGAAATGAACACCCCTCTCAGACACGCTTTAAAGGCATCCCACTGTGACACCGGGGAGTCAGCAAAGTCCTGGCCATCAAGAAAGTCACCCATGCTCCGCTCCACCTCCTCGTGAGTCAAGAATAGTTTCAGCCAGAAGGCATTACATTTCCATGGGGCTCTCAGAAGGTTGGTAGGTGGGGAGATAATCAAAGTGATCACCATATGAGAGTGATCTGACACACTGCAAGGTTTGTACAGCACGTCAGAGACAGATGGGACCATGGCGAGGTTACCAACGGCCAGATCAATCCTGGACAGCGTCCCGTGGGTTTTCGAGAAGCAGGAGAACTGCTTATCCAAAGGATACTTAGCCCTCCACATATCAATCCAGCCCACCTCCACATATCAATCTCAGCAATGGAGACTCCCTCGATGCAGCAGAAACCCCAGAGTTGGGGTGTCTGTCCATGGAGGGACTCAACCAGCAATTAAAGTCCCCCACGATCAGCAGCGGGAGATCCGGCCTGCCCTCCAAGTAGGCCAGCAGTCGCCGGAGCACCGCCACCGAAAATGGCGAGGGTATGTACACGCAAGCCAATATACAGTATATACCTTACCCACCCGACATTGTAAAAATACAAATCACCCCTCATCATCAATACAAACATCAATTTCCTGAAAGTCTACAGAACCATGAATCATAACGCTCACCCCTCTGGAGTAGGAGGTGTGAGTGGAATGATACGCCTTTCCCACCCAGGCATATCCAATACAACATTGTGTTTCAGCGGTCAGATGCGTTTCCTGCATACACAAAATCATAGGGTGATATTTCTTTAGACAAGAGGATACCATCATACGTTTAGGTGGGGAGCCTAAGCCCCTCACATTCCACGAAACAATTGGTAATTCAGCCATTGGGGTAGAGCAAGCATAATCTTAATAGGGGGTGAAACAGCAACACAAAATCTAGCAAGGTGTCCGGGGGACCACAGGTAGGCAGACTCAGGGGCCCACCACCACTGAAGTGCACCAGACATAGCAATGGCCAGGGCAGTCCCCCCAAGAGGGGTACAAGTCTAGGACCGGCGGCAAAAATTCCAGTGGTGGTCAGAGTTGCAGAGTCACAGTTCCAGAGTGTAGCTGTAGGTGGACATAGCTCTCGGTGCATGTATAGGAAGTGCAAGAAAAACAGATCGCCAACTGGGCGACCCCCGGTAAATGGCCTGGAAACATACAGCAGCACATTTGTGTAAAAAAACATAAGTTCGGGCTGCCAACAGAGCAGGACCCCAAGCTCCAACAGGGAGCAATAAACCAAAAGGCACTTTTGTTCTTTGCCTCGCGTAGAGGAATCGCATTCTTCTTGCAACTTTACAAGATAGCTCAAGGTCCATATTCAAAGATAACGTCTCCGAGCAGAACAAAATAAAGGACAGGGGGCAAAAAGAGACCACATGGTGAGCTTTCTAGATAAAAACGTGCGGGTGGAACAGCAGAAACACAGCATAGCGTCCCATACCTTGTCACAGGGCCTGCTCATTGCGGTCCAGCCATAGTGCGGCATCTTGTGCAGATTCAAAAAAATGGGTCTGTCGGTCGGCTGTCACTCTCAGCTTGGCCGGGTATAACATGGCATAGGGTAATTGTATTGCCCGTAGGCGGCGATTAACATCTGAAAACTTGGCCCGGCACCTCTGCACCTCCGCAGAGAAGTCCGGATAGAAGGATACTCGAACACCATTCACCTGGACATTTGCCTTCTCCCTGTCATGCCGTAACACCGCCTCCCTATCCCTATAATGCAGGAGGTGAGCAAGGATGGGCCTAGGGGGGGCTCCAGGCTGTGGTGGGCGGCCCAGCGTGCGGTGAGCCCTCCACCGTAAGGAATGGGGAAAAGGCCTCCCTCCCGAATACGTCCAGCAGCCAGGCTTCAATAAAGGTGGTGGGGTCCCGACCCCCCGTCTACTCGGGCAACCCCACTATGCGCACGTTATTCCTCCGTAAACGGTTCTCCATATCATCAGCTCTACTGTTAACATCCCTGGCCAGCTGATGTGCAACATGGGCCTCCCGAGCAACCGGGGGCAGCCTAGCTTCTACCTCACTCACCCGGCTCTCCACTGCTGTTGTGCGTTCCCGAATCTTTTGGAGATCCTGGCGTAGTAGGGACACATCCTCTCTCACTGAAGCAGTGCATTCATGTACCCCCCTGAGTATCTCAGCCAGGGTCGGTTGCTCAGTGTCCCCTGATTCATGGTCAGCATGTGTGGGATCAGCCTGCTCCGCTGTGTCAGCCTGGCCTCCATCACTACCAGCCCCCCCCCGCAAGCAACTGCTCCTGGGAGGCCTGCGTCTCAGTATGGGGGTGTTCCGCGGTCCCCCCTTTGGTCTGATCATGAGGGCCCCCCAGCTTTTGCGTGTAATAGGTCATGTCCCTCGGGTAGTCCTTACCCTGCGCTTTATGACCTTTTTTGCTGGTTCCCTCTTTTAAACTGTCAGCGCCCCGCGGTGTGCGCTGAGCCAGGGCCGCACCGGCGCCATCTTGGATTTCTGGTCCCGGGAAATCATCCTTTTTCTTCCCCATTCCACGGGTGCAGAGAGCCAGCGGATAGACCGGGAGGGTGATCTGGATGGCAGCCAGCGGGACAGCCGGTTATAATCGCTGCTGGGAGAGGATCAATGGCAGGTACTATGCAGGAGCTGTGAGACTCACGTCTTCTCACATGCCGGTTTTGGCCACACCCCGGGCTGTGTCTATAATTAGGCCCAAATATTCCAGCCTCTTTACTGGCCGTAAGGATGATTTTTCTACGTTGAGAACCCAACCCAGACGTTCCAGGTATCTGACCGTGCTGATGACATTCTGGTTTAGTCCTGCTATGGACTGATCTATCAGCAATAGGTCGTCCAGGTATGCTACTACTGCTATACCCTGGGCCCTTAACCTTGCCAAAAGTGGAGCCAGGACCTTTGTAAATACTCGTGGTGCAGTGGCCAACCCGAAGGGCAAGGCCACGAACTGAAAATGTCGCTGTTCTACTGCAAATCGCAGGAATTTCTGATGAGCAGGGAATTTTAGCACATGGAGATATGCACCCTTGATGTCTATGGATGCTAGAAGTTACTCTCCCTGAAGGGTGGAAACTACTGACCGGATTGATTCCATGCGAAACGAGTGGATGCTTAGGAACTGGTTCAGACCTTTGAGATCCAAAATGGGTCTGACATCTCCATTCGGTTTTGGCACCGTGAAGAGATTTGAATAGAAACCCATTCCTTGCTTTTCTAGGGGAGTCTCTATGATCACCCCCTGGGATAGCAGCCGATCTAGCACCTGAAAAAAAGATCCCCTTTTTATTGGATCCATTGGAACGCTGGACCTTAGAAACCGAGGCGGAGCAAATTCCTAAAACTCCAGTTTGTACCCGTGGGATACTGTGGACATGGCCCACATGTCCTGGATTTCCTTCCCCCAGGCTTCCACAAACTGCCAAAGTCTTCCCCCCAATCGAGCGAGTGGGGGCGCTCCTTCATAAGGAGGCCTTGGGACTCTGTTTTGCAGATTTCTGCCCCCAGGACTTTTTCTGGCCTTGTGCCAGATTCTGGGGCCTTCCACTTGGGGCTGACAATGGAGGCCGTCGTGACTGCCTGGAGGCTGATGCCCAAGGTGATCGAGAAGCAGAACATTTAAATGAAGGGGGTTTACCCCTTTTTTTCACTGTATAAGGGTACTTTTTCCCCCCAAGATTTTCTGGATGTACTTATCCAGGTCATCCCCAAATAACCGTTCCCCATGACATGAAATGGAAACCCAATCAGCAGCTTTTTACAGGGTAATTCTGCTGCCCAGTGCTTAAACCAAAGTACCCTCCAAATGTGTACTAACATGAGGGCAAAGCGAGACGTCTGATGAATAGAATCTTTAATAGCGTCAACCGCAAAACAAAGGGCCTTAGGCAGTTCTGCTAGGTCCGTGACTTCTTCCCCTCTTACGACTTGCTTCATTTTGTCTTTAAGGGATTGACAGACGCCAATTGCTGCCACCGCAGGCTGAGCAACAGCACCAGCCATAGAAAATGAGGCCTTAAACAATGATTCCAGTCTTTTATCTGCTGGATCTCTAAACACCTGAACATTGTCTATTGGACAAGTAAGACTTTTGTTCAGGGAAGAAACAGCAGCGTCTACTGCTGGAACCTTCCATTTTTTTTTGTGAATTTTTCCTCCATAGGGTAACGTTGAGAAAACCTCTTAGGAGGAATATAATGCCTGTCTGGATGATCCCAGTCAGCATAAATAAGCTGCTCCAACAATGGGTGCATAGGAAAAGCGTGTGATGCTAAGTAGATGGGTCTTTGAGTATGCCTGTACTCTCACTCAGTGCTTACATGCCCTTAGAACCGTGTCTGTATCCTGACCTGCAGTCGACGAAGAAAGATTCGGGAGGAGGAAGGGAAGGGAGGGGGGAACCAGAGGATTCCCCAACCTTTATGTGCCATACGCTGCCCCCACATGGGTGCCATCCCCGGGGGGGAAGCGGAGGGCTCGAGGCAGGCAAGTCCGGCGCCAGGTGGAGTCCCCCAAATCTTCCCCTCCCCAACAGGTGGCTGACTATACAGGGGAGAGAGAGAGGCAAGCACTCCCCCACAAGCGCTGCTGACACATTCCAACAGGTAAGCATGGGATGTTAACATTAGTTATGTTTTACTTCCAGTCTTCCACCCTCTGGTGGTCAAAACCAGGCAAGACACCATCTATTCCAAAAAAAAGAAGTCCATAGGAAGAACCCAGGATCTTCTTAACTTACCCTTCCCGCCGCAGGGTACTAATGGAATATCACAGTGACCCAATCTTCACCCATCACGGCGGGTTGGTGTCATGCGAGACCTTCAATGACGGGGTCCCCTCTGAACGTAGGGTCCACTGCCTTGGACCTGTATAGCGCCCTGCCAGAAAACCTGTGGTATAGCAATGTGACCAAGATGCTGGATCCCAGGGACCGGTTCAACTGAGAGAAACGTTACAGGCAAAACCTCGTTCTTCCGTGCCGAGGCTCGGGTACCATCACATTTGTCTTTGTATTAGACCTTTTGAATGAATCCGATTAACGTAGCCCCCTGACCTGTCCAGGCCACTTATGGAGCTTAACAGTTTAACGGTGACCAACACCTTTAGAGACTAGTGAAAAAAACAGAGGTACTCCCGGTGTGGGAGGGGTTATATAGGGGGGGACTTCCTGTTTTGATTATGCCAGTGTCCATCACCTGAATGTGGGCATATAACCCATGTAGTAATTACTATAAGTGCTCTGTGTCCCGTGATGTACGAGAAAGAAATACAATTTTTATAATTGACTAGCTATATGCATGGAGTTACACATTTCTTGATGGTTACATACCTCCCAACTTTTTGTGATGGGAGCGAGTGACATTAATTAGCAAAAGTATGTACACACAACCGGCCACGCCCCTTTAAAGGAGAATTATACAAAAAAAAGAGTGTTTTTTTTTAACCTACTATTACTTATTTATACTACTAAATGTAGCACTGACCCCCGAAGGGTTATGCAAACTACCTCCATGGCTTCCGTTGTCAGGGTAAAAAGTTTTTTTAGAAAAAGTCAATGTCCACACAGATGTAAAGCCTCAACAGTAAGGCTTTATTTTCTTTTGCTGTAGAACTTGAGAGAAAGTGGGAAACGAGAGAAATAGGGGAAGGTTCAGGCACGCGGTACAAGAGATGCAAACATACAGTATATTCGCCACTCAAGCCTGAGTGGGTATTACTCACCCGGATAGTCCCCTCTCACGGTCCTAGCAGCCGGAATGATGCAGTGATCAAACTTTAGACAGTTCCTGCCACAAACTGCTATAAATGAACGAAGGTCTCTGCCACAGACCTGATGAACTTTAGAATGCGTCCGGGAATCCTCTGCCACAGGATTTTAAAAGTCCCGAACCTCCAGCCGAGCAATAATAGAGCCTTTAAGCCGGACCGGCGTATTACAGGGCTTTAGTATAGTGGATCCCTCCTTAAATGGGTTGCCAGGCCTCTCCCTGAGACATCGGAGCCTTGCCAGTCTCCTCCGGGGCAGGTCCTCCCCTGGCTCCCCTCCTCAAGAGCTTCCTTCCCATGGATGGACAGCTTGGGATACCTTCAGAAGTGTAGGCCCAAACCAGCAGAGCCAGGCCTAGCGAGCAGAGATGTAGCCTCGGGCTGAAGGTGCCCGGGGCTAGAACACACACACGCACCCCGGGCCATGAGGCGCACCAGGAAGACCCTACACAATAGCCTCTGCCCCTTATGTACCCCTCCCATACAAAAGAGGGGAAGGCGGGACTTTTAGTGAAGCAGGCAGTCGTCAGTGAAGGGTAAAACACAGTCGATTTATTATTAACCGTGCAAGTTCATACAAACAATAAATAATTTCACGGTAAAATTGCATATATGTACAAAAAGAACATGATAATTACATGACAGTGGAAGGGGTTTTGCCTACACAACCTGAGAACTTCCTAATGTATCAAAATTAAAACTCGTGATCATATGCATGTAAAACATGTTAGTGGCTTGATCGTTGTGAAACATTGCATATACAAGGCTCTACGCGTTTCGTGAAGTATTTATATCCACTCATCAGGAGCAGCAATGTCAATATCTGAAATAAAATATATAGGTTTTGAGTCACTGCCTAGGAGATGGAACAAGCACCAAAAAGAATGTAAATTGCACCCTTATAGGGAATACTTACAGCCAACATGTGGAAGTGCAGCATTGAGAGATGGAAAATCCCCCAAGGGGGCATCCTTTCCAGGAGCTATGGCAGCGTAAGGCGCAGAGGAGCCCCCACATGGCCACACAAGGGCAGAACAGATAAGCCATAAAAATGATCTCTACGGTGTAGTTGTAAATAGTAGCCAACAGTGTCTTGTGGGACTTCTGTAGAAATGTAAGTATAAATGATAAACATTACCATTTAAGCCCAGTAATCTGTATAATGTGTAAACAGAACACTAGGACCATGTAGAGAAAGTACTGAATGTATTACCTGGTACATAGGCATGTAAGACCATGGTGTGGATACAGATGATTTGGCCATGATGCGGAGGGGGCCGTAACAGCAAATGAGCTGACCACAGTGAGACCTATAAGGGTCCATGCACCAATTACACTGCCAAACGTCACGTTCGCGTGCCCAGTGTGGGAGAGGCGCCAACAATAGGACGGGGAACCGCCCGGCATTTGGCACCAAACATGGACCCCCACAAGCCGCAGGAGGATTACACTAACGGCACAGCGGCGTCCAGATGATAAAGTGCGCACGCCGTGTGTGACGTGACGTCGATGCACAGCACGGAAGAAACCACCCGCCCCAAAAGGGGAGAGGTGAGTTCCTGTGGTGTGTCTCGAACTCCTGGAAGTGGATGTGGACAAAGCCCATAATTCCAGATCAAGATGCACTATCATCACAGAGTGTGATCATTGTAAGTGTAGATAATAATGTAAAAAACTGTAAAAACCGACATGGTGGGTGTCTGAATCCTAGGAGAACATATGAGTATAAACAAAAATGAACCAAGGATTGGTGAAAAGAGGTGACAACTGTAACCTAATACAAATATGGGTACATCAATTGATAATATCAACCCGACTCTGTGGAGACTGCGCACTTCCATCCCTATATTATGCAAAAAAAGGGGGGGGGGAGATTTGGGACTTTGAGTGAGGCAAGGGCCAGGATTAGTCTCATGCCTCCATCCCTGTATACTATACAAAAGAGGGGAAGGCAGGATTTTGAGTAAAGCGGCAGTCGTCAGTGAAGGGTAAAACACAGTCGATTTATTAACCGTACAAGTTCATACAAACAATAAATAATTTCACTGTAAAATTTCATATATGTACAAAAGGAACATGATAATTACATGACACTGGAAGGGGTTTTGCCTACACAACCTGAGAACTTCCTAACGTATCAAAATTAAAACTTGTGATCATATAGAATGATGCATGTAAAACATGTTAGTGGCTTGATCGGTTTGAAACATTGCATATACGAGGCTCTACGCGTTTCGTGAAGTATAAGTGAAGTGTAGGCCCAAACCAGCAGAGCTGGGCCTAATGAGCAGAGATGTAGCCTCGGAGCTGAAGGTGCCCGGGGCTAGAACACACACATGCCATTAGGGCCATGAGGCGCACCAGGAAGAGCCTACCCAACTATTGGCTCAGACTATCCCCTAAATTTAAACATAGCGTCCCAACCATTTGGGCCGACGCTACATACACCCCCCTGTACAAAAGACACTGTCCCCAGTGGCTGAGGAAACAAAATCCTTCAATCCTGAAGGTTTTGTACAAAGATAAATTTTCCTTTGTGCCTGAACCAAAATTTGGGAAGGGGAAAGAAAAGAAGAACGACACAAAATAATATAACAAGAATGACATAGCTATTCAGATATGACATTTTAAAATATATGTACATTACCACCGATCACTGACTACCTACCTAATCCCACCCCATTCTCCGGTGGTCTTAATAGCAGTTCCGGCATCTGTAAGAAAAAGAGCACACAAAATATGCATAGAAAATGAAAACATCCTACACTACCAATAACATTTACATAGAAGCAAACTGTATCCCCAGGAGGACGCAATTCCCTTCTTGTAAGTTCTAAATGCTGTATAACATAAAAGTCTCTCTATATCCCTGCAGACCACTGCCCCCTAGTGACGGTAGGATCACAATGTCCCTTTACTTTTTTTTTTTTTTTTTAAGAATAGGTTGAGACATCACCATAAAAGAAAAACCCTTCTTGAGCACAGCGTATCTCGTCAAACCCATATTCTATCTGACTAAACCCCAAAGTTCAGTAAGGGAAAGAAAACTGTCTTTCAGAGATGCAATAAAGAACGTTCTCTGTCTCTCTTTTTTTTTTTTAAAGCAAAATTAGTTCAAGGGTGGAGAACAAAGTCGCCTTTCCAGAGCGTTCTCCACTGATAGAAAACAAAAATCAAAAGGACATAGTCAAGGTTCCATATTAGAATGTCACAGGTAGAACCTCGGATCGGGCAAAGTTACTGATTTCCACTGCTTATCCAGAGTGGCAATAGAGTACACTGCATCCTCCCTTCCTGGACAGCGGAGTACAATCTGCTCAGCATGAATGTGCAGGCCATAGCTCCAGTCCAATCAGCACCCTTTAAACTGGTCAGCCATAGTGACCGAGTGTTCAAAATTCCTGTACGGCTTGGGCACTTCAAGGTAGTCTCAGATAGCTTCCCCATACCATTTCTCTTTGCAAGCTTCAATCTCCAGCATAATGTTTGTGGGCACATAGGGGAACTCCAAGCCGTACTCGGTAGCCACCCTCTTCATCAGGATTCGCTGCAGGCGGGCGGGCGGGCCTAGGCAAGGTCCCAGGGTCTCCCGTCCCGAGCAGCACATGGGAGTCCGGTGACCTCCGGACCAAGACCATGGCAAATTGAGGCCAAGGCCCGTCACGGGATACAATCTCCTTCTTTACATCATGGGTAGGGGTTTCCACCTGGGGTGTAGTATCCCCAGAACTCATGGGCGAACCCTCTCGGAGGCTGCGGAGTGGAGTAACACATCTCCGATTGTCCCATCCTTTTTCAAGAAAAATGGCCTCAATAAGCTCGTCGTCCCCTACATTTGAGGAGGATCCCAAGTCTGAGGAATCAAACTCCTCGGCAGGTAAATATATTTTTTCAATAGCGGTCACTTTTCCCCCAGCCTCCTTACCGTCCCCTGACATGGACTTCCCGGAGACTTCATCACTCTTGAGGTCCGGTTCCGGCAGGGACTGGGGTAGGCTTGACGTAGCCCACCTTCCTTTTTGCCGGTAGGATGGAGACACCAGTGGCGACGGTGGCAGCATCTGCTGTGATGTCCACCGATGGCTCCGCAGTAACAGGGGCATCTTTTCTGGATGCATCCGCAGCAGCAAATGCGATGCGCGTGGGTTTAGCTGTTGGGGCATAGATAACTTCCCCTGAAGTGACGACGCCTGTGGTCCAGTTGACCCGATAAGCTTGGGTTGGTTGCTCCACCTCAAAAAGAAACTCCCCACAGGTCAGGCACCGTCCGAACGGGTGCAACTGCACAGCCAGTCCACCGCATCCAGGGCAGAGCATGCCCAGGGCCTCCGCATCCCGACTCGTGTACAACGCGAAGCGACCTTTTTATATCCTACCCAGCATGCAATTCAGTACTGAGTGTTCATGGGTAGGTCACCTGGCATTCTGGGTAGGTAGGTCATAGCAAAAATGTAAACAGAACAGTCATTTCCTGTTGTATCTCTAGTGCTATATAAAAGGAAAATACTTAAAGTCCATTTAAAGTCCATTTCTTGTATTGGCCACTAGATGGTGCCAAATACTAAGCTATGACACTGCTCATAGACTTACATTATAAAGCATTAATAGGCAAAAATACCAGCGCTACATAAATATAAAGTGCAGCTCTAAATTAAACTGAAAATATAAATGACACAATGCCTATCAGCGTGTAATATAAAGTGCAAATGTGCAATGATTAATATATGCAAGATCACTATGACTAATATGCAGCATTGAATAATGGTGAAATTAATAAAATATTATCTACATATAACTAACATAATACAATATAGCATAACATACTATAAAATGCAAACGTGCAATAAACAAATGTGAAATATTGAATGAATAAAAAAGAGAAAGTTCTTGTAAACTAGTATTCAGTGGAGATCCCATAAGAAGTGGACAGAGTTAGGCTTGATTCACACTAATGCTTTTATGCATTTTGCACTTGGCAGAAATGCAGGGAAATTTTTTAACATGGGTTCCTATGGAACATGTTCACATCAATGCTTTTTTGGAAAGGGCCGGGGACTTTTTTTCCTTCAAAAAGCAGCGTTTTGCATGTAATAGAATTCAATGGACCCGCATCCAGAAAAGTACCGTGTTTTTACAGCGATTTGCATTTTTTTTTATTTCTTTTTTTTACATTGTATATAGCTGGTTGCTAAGGAGGGGACCGGGAAGCCGGCCACCGCGTCCTTAACAACCAATGAATCATTAGTTGTCAGCGGGCTTCCCGCTGAATGTAAAAAAAAAAGAATTGCCGGCTAAAAAAAAATCTAGAAGAGAAGAGAGAGAGAGGGGGAGAAGAGAAGAGAGGGAGAGGAGAAGACGAGAAAAGAGGGAGAGGGGGAGAAGAGAAGAGAGGGAGAGGATGATAAGAGAGTGAGAGGAGGAGAAGAGAAGAGAGTGAGAGAAGAGAAGAGAGGGAGAGGAGGAGAAGAGAAGAGAGGGAGAGGAGGAGAAGAGAAGAGAGGGAGAGGAGGAGAAGAGAAGAGAGGGAAAGGAAGAGAAGAGAAGACAGGGAGAGGAAGAGAAGAGAGTGAGGAGGAGAATAGAAGAGAGTGAGAGGAGGAGAATAGAAGAGAGGGAGAGGGGGAGAAGAGAAGAGAGGGAGAGGGGGAGAAGAGAAGAGAGTGAGAGGGGAAGAAGAGAAGAGAGGGAGAGGAGGAGACGAGAAGAGAGGGAGAGGGGGGGAAGAGAAGAGAGGGAGAGGATGAGAAGAGAGTGAGAGGAGGAGAAGAGAAGAGAGTGAGAGGAAGCAAAGAGAGTGAGAGGATGAGAAGAGAGTGAGAGGAGGAGAAGAGTAGAGAGGGAGAGGATGAGAAGAGAAGAGAGGGGGCAGGAGGATGAGAAGAGAAGAGAGGGCAGGATGAGGAGAAGAGAAGAGAGGGAGAGAAGAGAGGGAGAGGAGGAGAAGAGAAGAGAGGGAGAGGAGAAGAGAAGAGAGGGAGAGGAGGAGAAGAGAGGGAGAGGAGGAGAAGAGAGGGAGAGGAGGATAAGAGAAGAGAGGGAGAGGAGGAGAAGAGAAGAGAGGGAGAGGAGGAGAAGAGAAGAGAAGAGAGGGAGAGGATGAGAAGAGAGTGAGAGGAGGAGAAGAGAAGAGAGTGAGAGGAAGAGAAGAGAGTGAGAGGATGAGAAGAGAGTGAGAGAAGGAGAAGAGAAGAGAGGGAGAGGATGAGAAGAGAAGAGAGGGACAGGAGGATGAGAAGAGAAGAGAGGGCAGGAGGAGGAGAAGAGAAGAGGGGGCAGGAGGAGGAGAAGAGAAGAGAGGGCAGGAGGAGGAGAAGAGAAGAGAGGGAGAGAAGAGAAGAGAGGGAGAGGAGGAGAAGAGAAGAGAGGGAGAGGAGGAGAAGAGAAGAGAGGGAGAGGAGGAGAAGAGAGGGAGAGGAGGAGAAGAGAGGGAGAGGAGGAGAAGAGAAGAGAGGGAGAGGTGGAGAAGAGAAGAGAGGGAGAGGAGGAGAAGAGAAGAGAGGGAGAGGAGGAGAAGAGAAGAGAGGGAGAGGAAGAGAAGAGAGGGAGAGGAGGAGAAGAGAGGGAGAGGGGGAGAATAGAAGTGAGGGAGAGGAGGAGAATAGAAGAGAGTGAGAGGAGGAGAATAGAAGAGAGGGAGAGGGGGAGAAGAGAGGGGGAGAAGAGAAGAGAGTGAGAGGGGAAGAAGAGAAGAGAGGGAGAGGAGGAGACGAGAAGAGAGGGAGAGGGGGAGAAGAGAAGAGAGTGAGAGGATGAGAAGAGAGTGAGAGGAGGAGAAGAGAAGAGAGTGAGAGGAAGCGAAGAGAGTGAGAGGATGAGAAGAGAGTGAGAGGAGGAGAAGAGTAGAGAGGGATAGGATGAGAAGAGAAGAGAGGGGGCAGGAGGATGAGAAGAGAAGAGAGGGCAGGATGAGGAGAAGAGAAGAGAGGGAGAGAAGAGAAGAGAGGGAGAGGAGGAGAAGAGAAGAGAGGGAGAGGAGGAGAAGAGAAGAGAGGGAGAGGAGGAGAAGAGAGGGAGAGAAGGAGAAGAGAAGAGAGGGAGAGGTGGAGAAGAGAAGAGAGGGAGAGGAGGAGAAGAGAAGAGAGGGAGAGGAGGAGAAGAGAAGGGAAGAGAGGGAGAGGATGAGAAGAGAGTGAGAGGAGGAGAAGAGAAGAGAGTGAGAGGAAGAGAAGAGAGTGAGAGGATGAGAAGAGAGTGAGAGAAGGAGAAGAGAAAAGAGGGAGAGGATGAGAAGAGAAGAGAGGGGCAGGAGGATGAGAAGAGAAGAGAGGGCAGGAGGAGGAGAAGAGAAGAGGGGCAGGAGGAGGAGAAGAGAGGGCAGGAGGAGGAGAAGAGAAGAGAGGGAGAGAAGAGAAGAGAGGGAGAGGAGGAGAAGAGAAGAGAGGGAGAGGAGGAGAAGAGAAGAGAGGGAGAGGAGGAGAAGAGAGGGAGAGGAGGAGAAGAGAGGGAGAGGAGGAGAAGAGAAGAGAGGGAGAGGTGGAGAAGAGAAGAGAGGGAGAGGAGGAGAAGGGAAAAGAGGGAGAGGAGGAGGAGAGAAGAGAGGGAGAGGAAGAGAAGAGAGGGAGAGGAGGAGAAGAGAGGGAGAGGAGGAGAATAGAAGTGAGGGAGAGGAGGAGAATAGAAGAGAGTGAGAGGAGAAGAATAGAAGTGAGAGAGAGGAGGAGAATAGAAGAGACTGAGAGGAGGAGAATAGAAGAGAGGGAGAAGGGGAGAATAGAAGAGAGGGAGAGGGGGAGAATAGAAGAGAGAGAGAGGGGGAGAAGAGAAGAGAGTGAGAGGGGGAGAAGAGAAGAGAGGGAGAGGAGGAGACGAGAAAAGAGGGAGAGGGGGAGAAGAGAAGAGAGGGAGAGGAAGAGAAGAGAGTGAGAGGATGAGAGGAGAAGTGAGTGAGAGGAGGAGAAGAGAAGAGAGGGAGAAGATGAGAAGAGAAGAGAGGGAGAAGATGAGAAGAGAAGAGAGGGGGCAGGAGGATGAGAAGAGAAGAGAGGGCAGGAGGAGGAGAAGAGAAGAGGGGGCAGGAGGAGGAGAAGAGAAGAGAGGGGGCAGGAGGAGGAGAAGAGAAGAGAGGGAGAGGGGGAGAAGAGAAGAGAGGGAGAGGATGAGAAGAGAAGAGGAGAGGGAGAGGAGGAGGAGTAGTGATGAGCCGAACACCCCCGGGTTCGGTTCGCACCAGAACCCGCGAACGGACCGAAAGTTTGCGCGAACATTAGAACCCTATTAAATACAATGGATGCGAACGTTCGGATTCTAAAGTGCTAATTATAACGACTATTATCCATGTTATTGTCCGAAACAGAGTTTGGGAACCCGGCTTCTGCACCAGGGGACATGTATCAATGCAAAAGAAGTTTTAAAAACGGACGTTTTCCGGGAGCAGTCATTTTAATGATGCATAAAGTGAAAAAAAAAAGTCAAATATTCCTTTAAATATTGTACCTGGGGGGTGTCTAAAGTATGCCTGTGAAGTGCCACGTGTTTCCCGTGTTTAGAACTGTCCCTGCACAAAATAACATTTCTATAGGGAAAAAAGTCATTTAAAACTGCTTGCGGCTTTAATGCAATGTCTGGTCCCGGTAATATGGATGAAAATCTTTAGGAAAAATGGCATAGCTACCCCATCAACCCCCCCCCCCCTACCCCAGCCCATTACCAGCCCCTTTGGGTCTTGTATGGATATTAAGGGGAACCCCGCACACAAAATAAAAAAGGACCTATATACTCTGAACAGCCGTATACAGGCGGTGCATACAAGACAGGGACTGTAGGTTTGTTCTTATGTAGAATCTGTTTATAATTTTGAACAGCTGCATTGTTTAAGTGGAGCTCCATGGCAAATTCCTTTTTTTTAGTTTTTTGTAAAACATAGGGAACGGTTATCACCCCTGTCACATTTTTTTGCTGTCTGTGCCCCTGTTCAGAACATTTCACCTCACTTTGCGTCCCAATGACAACTGTTTTTGAAATGTGGTGTTTTTATTGAAACAAGGATTGGTGATAAAGCATCAGTAGAGAGGAGACACCTTTCTCCCATATTAATTCTTACAGGAGAGAATTTTCCTTCCAAGGGGTAGATTTCCTCTCACTTCCTGTTGTCTTCTTCCGTTTGCAAGTAGTAGTAGTTTGTAAGTTGGATGTTTGAAAGTAGGGACCTTCCGTATATACTCTGCAGAAATTGGCCCCTTAGGTGTTGGTGTTGGCACAACACTGAAAGCACTCACAGTTATTCTTGGTGGGTGCTGGAACGCCCTTCTGTCAAGTATAATATCAGGAATTGTAATAACATATAATTGTTGATCAGTGGTAGTAAAAATTGGGCCTTTGATGGTGGTGCTGGTGCCCCAACACTGTAAGGCCTGACAGTTACTCTTGGTGGGCGCAGCAATGGTCCCTGCTGTGAATTATTAGATCAATAATTATAATTGCATGCCCCTGTTGAACAGGGGCTGAAAAATTGGGCCTTTGGTGGTGGTGGTGGTGGTGATGGTGGTGCTGGTGCCACAACACTGTAAGGCCTGACAGTTACTCTTGGTGGGCGCAGCAATGCTCCCTGCTGTGAATTATTAAATCAATAATTATAATTGCATGCCCCTGTTGAACAGGGGCTGAAAAATTGGGCCTTTGGTGGTGGTGGTGGTGGTGATGGTGGTGCTGGTGCCACAACACTGTAAGGCCTGACAGTTACTCTTGGTGGGCGCAGCAATGCTCCCTGCTGTGAATTATTAGATCAATAATTATAATTGCATGCCCCTGTTGAACAGGGGCTGAAAAATTGGGCCTTAGGCACTGGTGGCACAACACTGCAACCCCTCACAGATACTGTACTTGGAGCACAGCAATGAGGCCTGTTGCAAAGTATTGCATCAAAAACTTTAATTACACGCCCCTGTTAAACAGGGGCTGAAAAATTGGGCCTTAGCCACTGGTGGCGTCACCCATAAACCAAAATGATCTTCCAAGCTATCATCGTTAATCGTATCATTGAGGAGGAGGAGGAGGATAGCCAGTCAACATAACAGCTCAGGCACTCAGCATCAGCATCAGTCTTGAAGGGATGTGACATTTTAAAATCAATTAGTCTGTTATATCAGCATCTGGTGTGTGGTAGCTGGTGGTGATCCAAGACTGGTTCATCTTGATGAAAGTCAGTCGATCAACCGAGTTGGTGGACAGGCGCACCCTGTGATCCGTGACAAATCCTCCAGCAGCACTGAATGTGCGTTCTGAAAGAACGCTGGATGCAGGACAGGCCAGTAGCTCAATTGCATACTGTGCAAGCTCTGGCCAGTGATCCATCCTCAAGACCCAGTAAGCCAGAGGATTTTCGGTGGGGAAGGTGTCCAAGTCTGACCTTGCCCCTAGGTATTCCTGCACCATGTATATCAGACGCTGGCGATGGTTGCTGGAACCGATCATACTTTGGGGCTGCGGACTAAAGAATTGTCTGAACGCATCGGTCAGACGGCCACCTTCCCCACCGCTCCTTCTTTGACTGCCCGAAGCCTCAGCAACTCGTTGTCCAGGACCAGGAGTTTGTAACCTCCCAGTCTCTGGGAACGCGTTGCACAGACCTTTCTGCAAGGCCTCCCGGAGTTGTCTCATCCTCTGCTCCCTCTGCGACGGTACGATAAGGTCCGCAACCTTACTCTTGTACCGTGGATCAAGGAGAGTGGCCAGCCAGTAATGGTCCCTCTCCTTGATCCGAAGAATACGAGGATCCTTCCGCAGACTTTGCAGGATCAGGGAGGCCATGCAGCGTAGGTTAGCTGAGGCATTCAGTCCGGAGTCCTCTGGGTCACTAAGGACGACATGATCCGCAGCCACCTCCTCCAAGCCACGTACAAGTCCACTGGTTTCTTGGGACTGTAAATCATCCCTAAAAGACTGCTGCTGATGATGCTGAGTGCCAGCCTCCACCTCCATGCTGACACAATCCTCCTCCTCCTCCTCCTCCTCCTCTTCCTGTGCGATGGGTGGGACAGAAGGAACACTGTCTGGGTAAAGGGGGCCTTGAGAGGCAAGGAAGTCCTCCTCTTCCTGCCTCTGTTCTGCCTCAAGTGCCCTGTCCATTATTCCACGCAGCGTGTGCTCCAACAGGTGGACAAGAGGTACAGTGTCACTGATGCATGCACTGTCACTGCTCACCATCCTCGTGGCCTCCTCAAATGGTGCCAGGACAGTGCATGCATCCCTGATCATGCCCCACTGGCGTGGTGAAAAAAACCCGAGCTCCCCTGACCCTGTCCTGGTGCCGTAGTCGCACAGGTACTCATTGATGGCCCTCTGCTGCGTGTGCAGCCGCTGCAGCATGGCCAACGTTGAGTTCCACCTGGTGGGCATGTCACATATAAGGCGGTTCTTGGGCAGGTTCAACTCCTTTTGAAGCTCAGCCAGGCGAGCACTGGCATTATAAGATCTGCGGAAATGCACACAGACTTTCCTGGCCTGCCTCAGGACATCCTGTAAGCCCGGGTACCTGCCCAAGAACCGCTGCACCACCAGGTTAAGGACGTGAGCCATACAGGGCACATGGGTCAGTTGTCCCTGTCGGAGGGCGGAGAGGAGGTTGGTGCCATTGTCGCAAACCACCATTCCTGGCTTAAGCTGGTGTGGCGTCAACCACCTCTCGGCCTGCCCCTGCAGAGCAGACAGGACCTCTGCCCCAGTGTGGCTCCTGTCCCCCAAACACACCAGCGCAAGCACGGCATGGCATCTTTTTGCCTGCGTACTTGCGTAGCCCCTTGAACGCCTACGGAGCACCGCTGGTTCCGAGGACAAACCACAGGAAGAGGCCATGGAGGAAGAAGAAGAGGAGGGGGTGGAGGAGAGAGGTGTGTCACAACCAGTAGTAGCATTTTGGAGGCGTGGCGGTGGAACAACCTCCAACACTACTGCACCTTGTCCTGCATCCTTCCCAGCTGCCAAAAGAGTGACCCAATGGGCCGTGAAAGAAAGGTAACGTCCCTGTCCATGCCTGCTGGACCATGAGTCAGCGGTAATATGCACCTTACCGCTGACCGCCCTGTCCAGCGAGGCCAAGACATTGCCTTCCACATGCCTGTAGAGAGCCGGAATAGCCTTCCGTGCGAAAAAGTGTCGTTTGGGAACCTGCCACTGAGGAACCGCACATTGCACAAACTCACGGAAGAGGGCCGAGTCTACCAACTGAAAAGGCAGCAGTTGAAGCGCTAGCAATTTAGCCAAGCTAGCATTCAACCGCTGGGCATGTGGATGGCTGGGAGTGAACTTCTTTCGACGGTCCAGCAGCTGGGGCAGGAAATTTGCCTGCTAGAATCGGACGTTGGTGTACTGCTAGCAGAGTGCCCGCAAGTACTTGCCTGTGACACACCTAATTCTACACCTTCATTCCTCTCAGAGCAGGTTTCAGAGAGGAGTGAAGGTATAGTGGGGTTGGAGATCCCAGCTGATGCGGTGCAAGAAGAGGTCAGCTTTGTTCTTTGGTGTGGGTCTTTAAGGTAGGCTTGCCAACGAGCTGCATGGCAGGTCAACATATGTCTGATCAAGCATGTGGTGCCCAAGCGGCTGATGTTTTGGCCACGCGATATACGCTTGAGACATATGTTGCAAACAGCAGCTGTGCGATCTGATGCACTCGCCTCAAAAAAGGCCCACACCAAAGAACTTTTTGAATGACGGGCAGAGGCAGCGCCCTGCACAGGCGGAGCTCTGCGGTGTGATTCCGTCGGTGTGCTGCCCATACGCTGGCCACTCAAGGGCATCCTGCCTCGTTGGAGATGTGCCTCCTCCTCATCCTCCTCCTCCTCCTCTCTCCTATTAGGCACCCACGTGGAGTCAGTGACCTCATCATCCCCTCCCTCCTCATCACTGGAGCCAATCTGGCAGTATGCTGCAGCTGCTGGAACATGACTGCCAGATTGGTGTTCTTCTTGAGCATCCCCTCTCTCTGCTCTCACGCTGCTGCCTTCCTCTAGCTGGGTATCATCATCAGATCCTTCCAAATGCTGGGCATCCTCCTGGAGCATGTACCCAACACTGTGCTCAAACAGTTTGGGGGACTCCTCAGGAGGAGGGCATGGTGGGTCTAGGGAAGGATTGACTAATGAAGATAATGATACCAGAGAAGAGGACGCTTTGGCAGCTGCTTTTCCAGTACCCTGAGCCTGGGTGAGAGAGGATGAGGAGGATGAGGTGGGCTTGGTCATCCACTCTACCAAGTCTTCGGCATGATGTGGCTCAACATGTCCAGCTGCCGAAAACAAGGACAAGCGTGTCCCATGGCCATGTGCTGATGACAATGCACCGCGTACACGACCAGCACTGTTGCCCCCAGACACAGAGCCTGCTTGCCCTCTTTTTTTGCCTCCTGACTGTCTGCCTCTCCTTGGTTGCCTTCCAGACATTTTAATGGATGGCCTGCAGGGAGATGGGAAAAACAGCAATAAGGGCTACCTTCAGGTGTATATTGTGCAGGAGGCTTAGCAACAATGACACTGACACTGTCCCCTGCCTATCCTTCTCTGTCCCTAAACACAAGGATTGAAAATATGGTTCAGCAAAAAAGTTTTAGAACAGAATAGCACACTGACACTTTCCCTCACTGTCCTACTCTGTCCCTCCCTACAAACAAGATTTAGCACAGAATAGCACACTGATAATTTCTACGAGTGTCCTTCTCTGTCCCTCAACTCAAGGATTGAAAATATGGAACAGCAAAATTGGTTTAGAACAGAATAGCACACTGTCAGTTTCACTCACTGTACCTCTCTGTCCCTCAACTCAAGGATTGAAAATATGGTTCAGCAAAATAGTTTTAGAACAGAACAGCACACTGTCAGTTTCACTCACTGTACCTCTCTGTCCCTCAACTCAAGGATTGAAAATATGGTTCAGCAAAATAGTTTTAGAACACAATAGCACACTGACACTTTCCCTCACTGTACCTCTCTGTCCCTCAACTCAAGGATTGAAAATATGGTTCAGCAAAATAGTTTTAGAACACAATAGCACACTGACACTTTCCCTCACTGTATCTCTCTGTCCCTCAACTCAAGGATTGAAAATATGGTTCAGCAAAATAGTTTTAGAACAGAATAGCACACTGTCAGTTTCCCTCACTGTACCTCTCTGTCCCTCAACTCAAGGATTGAAAATATGGAACAGCAAAATTGGTTTAGAACAGAATAGCACACTGTCAGTTTCACTCACTGTACCTCTCTGTCCCTCAACTCAAGGATTGAAAATATGGTTCAGCAAAATAGTTTTAGAACAGAATAGCACACTGTCAGTTTCCCTCACTGTACCTCTCTGTCCCTCAACTCAAGGATTGAAAATATGGAACAGCAAAATTGATTTAGAACAGAATAGCACACTGTCAGTTTCACTCACTGTACCTCTCTGTCCCTCAACTCAAGGATTGAAAATATGGTTCAGCAAAATAGTTTTAGAACACAATAGCACATTGACACTTTCCCTCACTGTACCTCTCTGTCCCTCAACTCAAGGATTGAAAATATGGTTCAGCAAAATAGTTTTAGAACAGAATAGCACACTGTCAGTTTCCCTCACTGTACCTCTCTGTCCCTACAAACAAGGATTAGCACAGAATAGCACACTGTCACTGACACTCTCCCTACCTATCCTTATTTGTCCCTAAACACAAGGAATCCAGGATTTGTAAAGGAAAAAAAATGACACTGTCCCTGCCTATGCTTCTCTTTCCCTGCTCCGGAACACACTACACAAGGCCGCCGCGCTGGCGGCCTTTTATAGTGTGGGGCGTGTACTAAACCCCATCAGCAATAATTGGCCACAGGCATCCTGCCTGTGGCCAATCATTGCTCTCCTCGCTGTGATTGGCCAAGCATGCGGGGTCACAGTGCATGCTTGGCCAATCACAGCGCCTGGATGACACTGCGATGGCGTAGTGCATTGTGGGCCGTTCGCGTCACTCGAATTTGGCGCGAACGGCCCAAATCGTTCGATCTTCGTCGAACGATCGAACAGCCGATGTTCGAGTCGAACGTATGTTCGACTCGAACACGAAGCTCATCCCTAAGGAGGAGAAGAGAAGGGGCAGGAGAAGAAATGAGAGGGGGAGGAGAAGAGACGAGAGGGGGCAGGAGGAGGAGAAGAGACGAGAGGGGGCAGGAGGAGGAGAAGAGACGAGAGGGGGCAGGAGGAGGAGAAGAGAAGAGACGGAGAAGAGAGTGAGAGGAGGAGAAGAGAAGAGATGGAGAGGAGAAGAAGAGAGGGAGAGGAGAGAGGGAGGGGAGGAGAAGAGAAGAGAGGGAGAGGAGGAGAAGAGGAGAGAGGGAGAGGAGGAGAGAGGGAGAGGAGGAGAAGAGAAGAGAGGGAGAGGAGGAGAAGAGAGGGAGAGGAGGAGAAGAGAAGAGAGGGAGAGGAGGAGAAGAGAGGGAGAGGAGAAGAGAGGGAGAGGAAGAGAAGAGAGGGAGAGGAGGAGAAGAGAAGGGCAGGAGAAGAGAAGAGAAGAGAGGGGAGGAGGAGAAGAGAAGAGAGGGGGCAGGAGGAGGAGAAAAGAAGAGAGGGGGCAGGAGGAGGAGAAGAGACGAGAGGGGGCAGGAGAAGGAGAAGAGACGAGAGGGGGCAGGAGGAGAAGAGACGAGATGGGGCAGGAGGAGGAGAAGAGAAGAGAGGGAGAAGAGAAGAGAGTGAGAGGAGGAGAAGAGAAGAGAGGGAGAGGAGAAGAAGAGAGGGAGAGGAGAGGGAGGGGAGGAGAAGAGAAGAGAGTGAGAGGAGGAGAAGAGAAGAGAGGGAGATGAGAAGAAGAAACGAGAGGGAGAGGAGGAGAAGAGGAGAGAGGGAGAGGAGAAGAGAGGGAGAGGAGGAGAAGAGAAGAGAGGGAGAGGAGGAGAAGAGAGGGAGAGGGGGAGAAGAGAGGGAGAGGGGGAGAAGAGAGGGAGAGGGGGAGAAGAGAAGAGAAGAGAGGGAGAGGGGGAAAAGAGAAAAGAGGGAGAAGAGAAGAGAGGGAGAGGAGGAGAAGAGAAGAGAAGAGAGGGAGAGAGAGAGGAGGAGAAGAGAAGAGAGGGAGAGGAGGAGAAGAGAAGGGGCAGGAGAAGAAAAGAAAAGAGAGGGGGAGGAGGAGAAGAGAAGAGAAGAGAGGAGGCAGGAGGAGGAGAAGAGAAGAGAGAGGGAGTAGGAGAAGAGAAGAGAAGAGAGGGGGCAGGAGGAGGAGAAGAGAAGAGAGGGGGCAGGAGGAGGAGAAGAGACGAGAGGGGGCAGGAGGAGGAGAAGAGATGAGAGGGGGCAGGAGGAGGAGAAAAGAAGAGCGGGAGAAGAGAAGAGAGTGAGAGGAGGAGAAGATAAGAGAGGGAGAGGAGAGAGGGAGGGGAGGAGAAGAGGAGAGAGGGAGAGGAGGAGAAGAGGAGAGAGGGAGAGGAGGAGAATAGGAGAGAGGGAGAGGAGGAGAGAGGGAGAGGAGGAGAAGAGAAGAGAGGGAGAGGGGGAGAAGAGAAGAGAGGGAGAGGGGGAGAAGAGAGGGAGAGGAGAAGAGAAGAGAGAGAGAAAAGGAGAAGAGAAGAGAGGGAGAGGGGGAGAAGAGAAGAGAGGGGGAAAAGAAAAGAGAGGGGGAGAAGAGAAGAGAGGGAGAGGGGGAGAAGAGAAGAGAGGGAGAAGAGAAGAGAGGGAGAGGAGGAGAAGAAAAGAGAGGGAGAGGAGGAGAAGAGAAGAGATGGGGAGAAGAGAAGAGAAGAGAGGGGGAGAAGAGAAGAGAGGGAGAGGGGGAGAAGAGAGGGGGAGGATGAGAAGAGAAGAGAGGAAGAGGAGGAGGAGAAGAAAAGGGGCAGGAGAAGAGAAGAGAGGGGGAGGAGGAGAAGAGAAGAGAGGGGGCAGGAGGAGGAGAAGAGACGAGAGGGGGCAGGAGGAGGAGAAGAGACGAGAGGGGGCAGGAGGAGGAGAAGAGACGAGAGGGGGCAGGAGGAGGAGAAGAGAGGGAGAAGAGAAGAGAGTGAGAGGAGGAGAAGAGAAGAGAGGGAGAGGAGAAGAAGAGAAGAGAGGGAGAGGAGAGAGGGAGGGGAGGAGAAGAGAAGAGAGGGAGAGGAGGAGAGAGGGAGAGGAGGAGAGAGGGAGAGGAGGAGAAGAGAGGGAGAGGAGGAGAAGAGAAGAGAGGGAGAGGAGGAGAAGAGAAGAGAGGGAGATGAGGAGAAGAGAAGAGAGGGAGAGGAGGAGAAGAGAGGGAGAGGAGGAGAAGAGAAGAGAGGGAGAGGAGGAGAAGAGAAGGGGCAGGAGAAGAGAAGAGAGGGGGAGGAGGAGAAGAGAAGAGAGGGGGCAGGAGGAGGAGAAGAGAAGAGAGGGGGCAGGAGGAGGAGAAGAGAAGAGAGGGGGCAGGAGGAGGAGAAGAGAAGAGAGGGGGCAGGAGGAGGAGAAGAGACAAGAGGGGGCAGGAGGAGGAGAAGAGACGAGATGGGGCAGGAGGAGGAGAAGAGAAGAGAGGGAGAAGAGAAGAGAGTGAGAGGAGGAGAAGAGAAGAGAGGGAGAGGAGAAGAAGAGAAGAGAGGGAGAGGAGAGAAGGAGGGGAGGAGAAGAGAAGAGAGTGAGAGGAGGAGAAGAGAAGAGAGGGGGAGAAGAGAAGAGAGGGAGAGGAGAAGAAGAGAAGAGAGGGAGAGGAGAGAGGGAGGGGAGGAGAAGAGAAGAGAGGGAGAGGAGGAGAGAGGGAGAGGAGGAGAGAGGGAGAGGAGGAGAAGAGAAGAGAGGGAGAGGAGGAGAAGAGAAGAGAGGGAGATGAGGAGAAGAGAAGAGAGGGAGAGGAGGAGAAGAGAGGAGGAGAAGAGAAGAGAGGGAGAGGAGGAGGAGAGAAGAGGCAGGAGAAGAGAAGAGAGGGGGAGGAGGAGAAGAGAAGAGAGGGGGCAGGAGGAGGAGAAGAGAAGAGAGGGGGCAGGAGGAGGAGAAGAGACGAGAGGGGGCAGGAGGAGGAGAAGAGACGAGAGGGGGCAGGAGGAGGAGAGAGACGAGATGGGGCAGGAGGAGGAGAAGAGAAGAGAGGGAGAAGAGAAGAGAGTGAGAGGAGGAGAAGAGAAGAGAGGGTGAGGAGAAGAAGAGAAGAGAGGGAGAGGAGAGCAGGAGGGGAGGAGAAGAGAGTGAGAGGAGGAGAAGAGAAGAGAGGGAGATGAGAAGAAGAGAAGAGAAGGAGAGGAGGAGAAGAGGAGAGAGGGAGAGGATGAGAGAGGGAGAGGAGGAGAAGAGAAGAGAGGGAGAGGAGGAGAAGAGAAGAGAGGGAGAGGAGGAGAAGAGAAGAGAGGGAGAGGGGGAGAAGAGAGGGAGAGGGGGAGAAGAGAGGGAAAGGGGGAGAAGAGAAGAGAGGGAGAGGGGGAGAAGAGAGGGAGAGGGGGGAAAGAGAAGAGAGGGAGAGGAGGAAAAGAGAAGAGAGGGAGAGGAGGAGAAGAGAAGAGAGGGAGAGGGAGAGGAGGAAAAGAGAAGAGAGGGAGAGGAGGAGAAGAGAAGGGGCAGGAGAAGAGAAGAGAAGAGAGGGGGAGGAGGAGAAGAGAAGAGAAGAGAGGGGGGCAGGAGGAGGAGAAGAGAAGAGAGGGGGAGGAGGAGAAGAGAAGAGAAGAGAGGGGGCAGGAGGAGGAGAAGAGACGAGAGGGGGCAGGAGGAGGAGAAG